>PVKM010029642.1:0-17675 GCA_004027735.1 Carollia perspicillata | reverse complement strand
AGCAGCACGGGAGTGCAGTGAGCGGTCAGGGTGGAGGATGGGGCTGCTTACTCGTGAAGGCTCTCCTCCCGGGCAGGCTGGGTCCAAGCCTGGGCTCATGTACCCGCTTCTAGCTCTGTGACCTGAGTGAGTTGCTTTGGCTTTCTGTGTCTTGATTTCCTCAAATACATAATGGGATAACATGAGCAGCAACTTCACAAGATCTCCGTGCAGGCTGATCGCATTAAACAAGTGCCGTGCTTACAGCGATAGGAAGGCGTGAAGTAGGGACTCCAGTGTGAGTGGGACTGCCATGGGTGTCGTCAGCACTAACTGCAGGTGGTTTGGTATCACTGGAGCCTAGAGTGTGGGGGAGGGGTTGCCAGGAAGAACAAGAGTGAGAAGGTTATGAGATCAGCCTGGGAAGGCCTTGGATTCCCTCCTTGGGGTCTCTGAGCTTTATTCTGTGCAATACAGAGCCACTGAGGGTACCTGAAGATGTGTTCCAAATGGTATACCCTCAGGTCACCGCCCATACAGCCTGCTGCCTGCCCAGCCCAAACGACACCCCCCAGCATCCTGGGACGTCCCCTGCCCTACTTTTCTGCTCCTGGTCCACACTCGTTATCCCAAAGCCAGAGCTGAGTCTTCTCTCCCACAGTTACTGTCCCCACCACCATTCTCCAGTCCCGCCTGGGAGCCACAGCCCTTGCCAACAGTCCAGACCTGGGCACAGGAAGCCCCAGGACATGACAGTCAGCTAAGCCAGGTCCTTTCAGGGGGCCCGTCTAGAGAAATGGAAGAGACTGCCCCCAGATCTGAGCTTGGCCCAGGCCTCACCTGAGCTCCCTTGGGGACGGCCCCCTTCCAGGGCTCAGGCCCCCCAACTGCCACCCACCCGCCCACCCGCCTGCAGGCTGCCCTCTCTGCTCCCCACTCTAAGCCCTCGATGGTCCTTCCTTAGGTCCTACTTCGCTTTTCAGGCTACTCTGAAAAATAAATCTGCTCCAACAAGCTTACAGGATTCTTCCCCTTGGAGCCAAAACCTGTCTGCAGGGCCTTCTGGAGACCAAGCACTCAAGCAGGGCTGTCTGATAGAGTACAGTTTGCCCAGTTAAATCTGAGTTTCAGATCAATAACAACATACAAGTGTTAGTATAAATATAACCCATGTTATATAACAATAACAACATACAAGTGTTAGTATAAATATAACCCATGCAATAATTGGGCCATGCTTACATTTTAAAAATTACTTGTTGCTTCTGTGAAATTCAAATTTAAACAGGTGGCCTACATTTTTCTTTGCTAACTGTAGCCACCCTGTCCTTCACAAGGCCCTTGGGAATCTGCTCTGGCCTCTCTGCCTAATGGCACCTCCTGCGACACTCGACTCACCTGCTCCCTGCATGCCAGTCCTCAAGTGCCCTCTGTCTCAAGTCACCTGCCCTCACCCTGCCCGCTCACGACTTCTGGGCTCCCCGGTGCTCCACCCAGAATCCGAGGTTGGTACTGACTCTCTGTGGCCCCCTCAGCTCTGGCCGGGATGAAGGCTTCCTGAGGGCCAACCCCACCTTCTGAATCCTGGAGCCCCTGCAGCCAGCCTAGAGCCTGGCACGGAGATCAGAACAAGATAGGGAAAGCTAATATTTACCAAGGCCTTATCACGTGCCAGGCACTGGACTGAATGCTACGCACGCATCGGCCGTTTTATCCTCATAGCCACCACTGGAAAGGGGAGGCAACTGAGGCTTGGAGAGGCTCGGAGCACCCTGCCTAGGACCCTACAGCTCTTCAGTAGCAGGACCATGAAGCCAGAGAGCCTGCCTCCGAGGTCCGATTACTGTGATTCTCTCCTATCAACGGAGAAACTTACAATGGACTGAATATCTTAGCCCAAGGGAGCTAAGAGAGCAACTCCAGCAGAACTTTAAGAGGCTGCTTGGGAAACCAATCAGGCAGGTTTCTGGAGTCTCCCCGCACCCCACCCCCAAATAATACAACCAAGACAGCTGCCAGCTGTGCTGAGGCCCTGTAGGAAGTAGGGAGAAAGACGCATGTCATGTGCAGTCGAAGCGGGATGAGGAGACAAGTGTTACGACCCGTCAATCACGGTGGTGGAAGGTTACTGAACCAGACTGAGGAGAACACGTGTTCAGGAGGGCAGGCATTTCTGGGGGATGAGGGAGAAGGCAGAGGAAGGGTTCACAGAGCAAGCAGGATGAGACTGGGACCTGGACGATTTTGAGAGAGAGCATTCCCAGTGGGAAGGAACTTAGCAGAGAGGCAGTTAAGTGAACAGTGCCTGTCCCAAAATGTGGTCCCAGGTTCAAATGCCCCCAGAGCCCGATAGGTGATGAAAATAAGTAAGGGGGGGACTCTAGGAAAGAGTGGTGAGGGCTGTTGAACAGAGGGCCCCGGGCTAGCAAAGGGCCCAGCCCCCAGGTCCAGCTGGTTTCTGCCCAGGAGTGATCCTTACCCAGGCGGCTGAGCCTCAGAAACCAACCCGGACTGGTGTGGCTCTGTGGGCTGGGCGTCCAGTTCCCAGTCAGGACACAGACCTGGGTTGTGGGCCAGGTCCCCAGCTGGGCCTGCAAAGCAGCCAATCCATGTTTCTCTCCCTCCCTTCCCCTCTCTCCAAAAGTAAATAAATAAAGTGTTTTTTAAAAAATAAGTAAATAAAAAGAAATCCGCGCCCTGGCTGGTGTGGCTCAGTGGATTGAGCGCCGGCCCGTGAATCAGAAAGTTGCTGGTTCGATTCCCAATCAGGGCATATGCCTGGGTTGCCGGCCAGGTCCCTGACTGGGGGCATGAGAGAAGCAACCACATATTGATGTTTCTCTCCCTCTTTCTCCATCCCTTCCCCTCTCACTGAAAATAAATAAAATCTCTTTTTAAGTTTTTATTTTTTAATTTCCCAATTTCTAAAAGGTTAGAGGACACACAAAACCTGTCATCCTGCAGAACACACTTTTGCAGCCTCTGCTCTGGGGAACAAGGAAGGATTCAGTGGGAGAAGAGGCTCAGGGAGCCAGGGCAAGGCCTGAACGGGGGGCAGTGCTAGGCAGTCGTGGGGTTTGAGAAAGGAAGCCTCTCAAAAGCAAGGTGGTTTGGGTGACCGAGAGGCCAAGGGCAGGAACCAGCAGGGGAAGAGCAGAGAAGAGAGAGGCCTAACGACGCTAGGAGGAGACAACTCAACCTCCATGCTTGAGTCAGGTGACAAGACAGCCCAGGGGACATTCAGCAACCACCCGGGTCACATTCTCCTGCAAAGGAGGCCCAGGAATCTGTTTGTAGAAGTCGCCCCAGGTGCTTCCTGTCTCCAGGAGAAGGTGGGTGCACTGAGGTTTAGACATTAAGCAACGTTGTCCTAGAAGGACTGGCGACAGGGAAGACAGAACAGCTGAAAAAAATCCTTATCTAGGAAGATGCCAGAGGTGGTAATCACTAGATGTGGGTGGAGTTGCTGGGAGGAAATGAACCAAAGGTACAGCCAAGGTCACCAGACCTGCAGGTGACCGCAGTGACACCTACAACAGTGGGGTGGGAGAGATGGGTAGGACTGGCAATCTGCCAAGAGGAGGCTGAAAAGGTAAACACCGCAGTTACATCCAGGTGCACCTGGCTTTGCACAAACCTAAGGCATGAAAATCACTAAAACAGACTGGGGGTGAGAGTCTACTTTCCATGAGAACTCTTCACGGAAGGAGTCATCATGGGGCCCCTTAATGGGGTGGTTCTTCACCCTGGCTTCATGCCGGCGACACCTGGCAGCTCGAGGTCTGCCACCAACACACACCCGATTTAGCTGATGGTGACAGAGAATCTAATAGAACCTGTCTGTACCCCTGGACGGTTAGGAAGATTAAATGAGTTCCACATAGAAACAGCTCAGAACAGTGCCCAGCAAGTAGTAGGGGCTTTTAGTATCTTGTAAGTGTTCGGTGCTGTACTATTATCATCAGTCAAACATCCCTTTCCGCGGCTCTCCAATCTGCTGAGGAAGGGCCCGCATCTCTGGGGGGCTGGGAAGGGCGGAGGCGCTTTCTGCCCGAAAGACGAACCCTGCCCCTAGAGCCGCCGCATCGCCATCCCACTGGCTGAGGAGGCGCCCCAGCCACTCGCCCACCGCCAGTCACATCCCATCGTGTCGATGTCCGTGTCCACATGGTTTCATATCTGTGTATTCCCCCTGCACCCAGACTCCACCTTTGAGGGTAGGGAAATAAAAAGGTAATGGGAGAGACTGACAACTTTAACTGGAGCTCTCGAGTATGTACCTAAATGCACACTTACTGATTAGACAGAATCTCATTGTTATCATTTCCTCAATTAATGGGAAAAATTTTTAATTACATGTTTTCTGCTAATAAACAAACAAAAAAGTCCCAATGCGCAGGCTCCACCTCAGAGCAATTAAACCAGAATCTCTAAGGGTGCAGCCCAAAGAGCAGTAGTTTTTCAAGCTTTCCAGGTGACCCAATGGGAACCGAGGCTGAGAGCCTTGTAAAGAATGATCTCCAGTAAACGTCAATATTCCATTTCCAATCTGGAAATGAGCGTCAAAAGCCTTCCTTAGAAAGTTCTGTTAGCCTTTGAGCCAGCAATTGCACCTTCCGGAATTTATCTCAGGAAAATAATGATGATTAATGTGGACGGACGTTTATCATAGTATTATTTATGTATAAGAGCAAGTTTATAATATCGTAAAGGAATCGCAGGAAGGACCCCTAACCGCTGGGGGCGAAGGCACAGAGTACGCACAGAGGTTTCAGCTGTGTCTTCAAGGACGAGGAAGCGTCTGCCTGGACACCGTGGGGGATATCATGGGGGGCGCAGGCCTGCCCTGGGGTTAGGACAGGGAGGAGCTGTTGGTGTTTTTAGCCCAGACACGGGGATCCAGCTTGTCTAGAGAGTGCAAGCCAGAGATCAGAACCTGGAAGGCAACGACAGCAGTTCAGCCCCCCAAATGGTAGATGGGAGCAGGGTGGACTAGGTGTGATGCTTCTCAGACCTGTTAGAAGTGCAGACCCCGCCCTGGCTGGTGTGGCTCCATTCGTTCAGGGCACAGGCCTGAGTTGTGGGCCAGGTCCCCCAGTTAGGGCGTGCGAGAGGCAACCCATCCAACTGATCGATGTTTCTCTCACAGACTGATGTTTCTCTCCCTCTCTTTCTCCCTCTCTTTCCCTCTCTCTACAAAAATAAAAAATGAAAATCTTTTTTTAAAGATTTTATGTATGTATGTATGTATTTATTTATTTTTAGAGAGAGGAGAAGAGAGGGAGAAGGAGAGAGAGAAACATCAATGTGTGGTTGCCTCTCGCACTCCCCCACTGGGGTTCTGGCCCACAACCAAAGCATGTGCCCTGACTGGGAATCAAACCTGTGACCTTTTGGTTCACAGCCCGCACTCATTCCACTGAGCTACCCCAGCGAGGGTTAAAATCTTTTTTTTTAAAGTGCAAATCCTGATTAGGTAGGTCTGGGGACAGTGGGACCTGACATCCTGCATTTCTAACAAGCTCCTAGATGCGCTGCTGCTGCTACTGGTCCTCAACCCCGCCTTGAGTGGCAAGGGCCTGGAATTAATACAAAGAAACCATTCACACATACCCAATTTGATTCCCCCGAACACCTGATAAGCACCTTCCAGGCCAGGCACTGGGAATACAAAGACCTTCCAGTGTAAAATTTAAGTGCTGACTCAGAATAAAAATAACCTCAAAACAAGGCACCTGAGAGATGATTTGGGACTTCAGGGAGTGTGAGAGAACAGGGTCAGAGCAGAGCCTAAAGCCAGGAGTTTGTCTTAGCAGGGGGCATTCTCAGGAAAGCAATCATCAACAAAGAAATTCAAGCCAGAGCTCTAATTTTTGGAAACTGCAACGTATGTGTTATAGGTGTGTAATGACACCCTGCAGTGTGGAGAAAATTAATCAAAAAAGGCTGAAAATGATAAACTGTTACACATTACTTTCGAGTGCTTTTAGCTACACAAATGCAAATGAGAGACTTTTTTTTAACAACTCCATACCTTTCTTCTTCAGGTGACCACAAAACAATGCAGAAGAACAAATCCAGACCCCATTCCCCTTTCTTTCAAGGTTAACCACTAACTCAGATACAGGCCCAGATGCCAAATTCTCCACATTGTTTCCTGTACCTCACGTAACATGTGGCTAAATGAAACCTGAAGTGTGTTTATCTAATTCTAAGCACGTGTGCACGCTCCCAGAGGTCGTACTAGATCCTGCCAGGAGAGCGGCCTTCTCCTGGGTAGCCATCATGAAAGCCATGCCTACGCAGATAAAGCCATGCCTACAGACAACCCAGAACCTCTATGGCCTGGGCTGGTTTCCCTCATATGGCCACAGAACAGGCTGGTAAGAATCTGTGTTTCTCCAGCGGCCCTTGAAAGAAAGGGTGCACTCTAGAACCAGCACAATGAGCCCGATGAGGGCGACAGGCTGTCCCTCTGGAGGAGGTGGCTCTTTGGGGCTACCTGCTGCTCTCTGAGGAATTATAGATACAGGAGGACCAGTGCGCCCCCAACTGAGAGCTCTGACACCTATAGGGAGGGATGTGGGGTAGTATAAGCTCTGTCTAGGGCACTTTTATTACTCAGTTGGTGTCGTGTGAATTTTTTATAGCAAAAATATATTCAAACATTACTTGCATAATTAAAAATAATTCTTTAAAAGCATAAACAAAGCAAACCATTTCAAAGCTCCCTTTGCATTTATCCCCTGTACATCAAACACACCTGCCTGATTCTGTTCGTCAACAGCCCTTCTGGCAGGAGGAGAGAGGCACGGAGCATCCCAGGCTGCTTGGATGTTTGCGGTAAAAATGAATGACGTGCACAGTGGGGCACCATCTCTGAAGAATACGGTCCCTCCGACTCCAGTCTCTCCTGGACAGATCCCTCTCTTACCCTGCCACTATGGGGGTCTTTCAGAAGCGCATCCTGGATCTCACCAATGCTGCCCTCTGACCGAGGACAAAATCGACACACCCCGGCAGGACATGACAAGCCCTGAGCGCTCTGGCTGGCCTCCTTTTCCTGCTCTCTGTAAGAGCCACACTAAAATACAGACTTGTTCTTCTCGGTGAGCTCCTGGCATCTGCCCATCCTGCTACTCCTCCTAGAATAGCACTTCCCTCCTCTCTGCTCCTCGAAATCCTCCGCATCCCTAGCGACTCAGCATGACATCAGCTACTGTCCCTGGTTAGTGTTCCCTGACCCCAGCTCAGCGCCAAGGGCTGGGGTCCCTGCTCTGGGCTTCTTCGTCGCATAATACAAGCATACTTCATTTTATTGCACTTCACAGACACTTCTACAAATTGACCGGCAAAAAGATTACAACTACTTTATTACGGTGCTCTGGAAACGAACCTGCAATATCTCTGTGGCACGCCCGTACAGGTGTTACACCACAGTAGAGCTGAGTACCCTGTTAACCTCGCCGGGGGTCCTTCCGCATCCTCAGCCCCTGGCCCTCAGCAATGCTCCATTAACATCCATTGACAAAAAGGTAGGGTTGTCCCCAAAGCCCCAATACCACAAACACAAAACTGAACACCTGAATTTGCAGAACAAGTTGTAGGGAAAGTCGGTCGGCTTATCTTTCTCTGACTTCCCACTCCCTGTACCCTGAAACACCCGTGCATGCTGGCCTAGGCCTGAGGCACCCTCCACACATCCCTAGCCTGGGCTGCAGTGGACCAGGTGGGGGCCAGGCGATCAGGCCTTTGAACTTTGACCTCCTGGAAGTCAAACCAAGGAGGGAACCCAACACTGACCACCTCATCAGAGATAATTCTAAACATCTCCTTTAATCTGTTCATGTGGTTCACAACACTGATTGATTTTCAAAGGTTGAACTCATTTTGCATTTCTGGGATACACCCAACCTGCCAATGACGAATTATTCTTTTTATACATTGATGGATTCAGGATTATAATATTTTACAGAGGACTTCTACATTTATATTCATGAGTGACAATGGCCTGCAATTTTCTTATATCATCCTTATCAAATTTAGGTTATACTAGCCACTTTTTCAATATTCTGGAAGAATTTAAGTACACATGAAATTATTCCCTCAGTGATTTCTAGAACTCACCAAGGAAACCAGCTAGGCCTGGAGTTTTCTTTGAGTAAATTACTAATTCAATGTCTTTAATGATTATAGACTACTTCCATTTTCTATTTCTTATAGAATCAACTTTGAAAAATAGTATTTTGCTAGGTAATTCCAAACATTTAGATTACAGACATAACTGATACCTGGAATGCTGAACCTGAAGTGAACACTGCAAGAAATTAAGTGCTTTGTGAACCATCACAGAAATAACAGCTCACGTGTGTACTGTAAGTTATAATTTATACCAGCACTGCCCATATATTACCTCATTTGAAGATCAAGGTATAAGGGTGGCTTTGGTTACTTTTGGTGTCTTGAGTATTTGCAAAGGGTTGGATAACTTCTTATTTGGCGAGTCAGCTGATTCAGATCAACACCGTATTGCTGGCCACACTAGGAAATCTTGTGGAAGCCTATGTAGCTATTTAATTCCTCACTTCGCTCTTGGAAGTCACTTGTAATTAACAAGAGGAAGCAGCCACAAAGTGCCTTGGTGGTTTGACATTAAGGCGGGCGGGGTTGTTCTTAGCTCAGGGAAATCTTTCCCAAGGCCAGGTTGGGGGTTGGCACGATTACTAACATGGGTTCCACAGGACACGTGGCATGGGAAGCAGTGGACAGTTCCAGGGAAGGAAAGCACACTCACCAGGGCCTCAAAGTCCTTGCAGTCATGGCGGGCATAGGATGCGGGGAAAGGCCGCAGCGCGGAGTCCCGCTTGTAGCTCTGCAGGGCCGAGGTGAACAGACTGCACCGCAGATCAGCGGCCAGCGAGTCGCGGGCCACCGCCTCTCTGACGGCCGCCCTGCCTGCCGGCTGCATCCTGGGTCGCGGCGCGTTGCCGGGATGGGGAGGGGCTGGGAGGTTGGGGTGACGCAGCGGTTCGAGAGCGAGCACTGAGCTTGCGGTCAGCGCGGGGCTGGGCCCAAGGACGAAGGGCCAGAGGGGACAGGACCTAGGGTGGAGCTAGGCAGAGGGATAAGACGACCGGAGTGAGAACGTGCTGACTAGTGTCTTCTACGTGGGTCTCGGCCGGGGCGCTCGCTGCCCGCGGAGACGGACCGGTGGAGAGGGACAGGACAGGGAGCGCGGGTCATCACGACGTGGGGTTGAGAGGTGGACTGGGAATAATGGGGCCGGAGCGGGGGCGGGGGTCCCAGGCCTGGGGGAGGGGCTGTGACAGGGGATGAGACGACCACGGCAGGGATCTGCTGAAACGTGTCCTCTGGAGGGGTCTGGGGCTGGGGTCACACCCAGGAGGGACCCCGGGCAGAACCCCCTCCCCGCGCCGCGCGAAGCGGCAGCGCCACCCGATCCTTCCTGTCCCGCCCCCGGCCGGGCGCCACCGAAGCCCCAGCGCTCGCCCGGCTGTCCTCGGCGCCGCCTGAGTTCGCCAGCTGTGCAGGTGCCCTCACCGTGCCCTACCCGCGGAAGGCACTCCCGCGTCCCGCACGCGCCCTGGCCTACCTCCCCTCTTCGCGCCTACCTCCCAAGGCTGCTCCTCGCTCCTCCCAGGCCGGCGAGACCCCGCCCCTTCCCACGATCTTTCCCCGCCCCGCGTAGGGTGTGCCCGCCCACTGCTACCCAAAAGGTTCCCTGTTGCCAGGTGTGCGGCCCCGGCGGAGTGCTCCACGCTGTTGCGTGCCATTCTCACAGAAGCCCATAATAGAAACTGATCCAGGCGCCCTATTGATCCGCCCCTGGACTTGCCGTTGTCCCAGTTCCGCGTACTGTGACTAATCTCTTCTGGGGAATCGCTACTACCTACTACCTCCCTCTTGAATAATTTTGGTCCTAAACTGCCGCGCAGAAGGAGCCATTTATCACTCAGGGAAACTGAGTCTCAGAGTGCTGCCGTGCTTATCCAAGGTCCCACATCCGGACTAGGTTAATCTGGTATTCATATCCAGATTTGAAAACCAAAAGACCTTCCCTCTGCCTTTCAGCCTCCAGAATTCTCTGCATTGCTTAAGTTTATGGCCTCTTAGACAAGGCATGACGAGATCCTCCTTTGGGGCCCTCTCTGAAAGGGAGCCTGGGGGCACTTGGCAGTTTCAGCCTCTCCCCAAAGTGGATGCTTTTATTTTTAAAAATTTTAAATATTTATTTATTTTTCAATGAGCAAGGAAGGGAGGGAGAAAGAGAGGGGGTGAAACATTGATGTGAGAGAGAAACATCAATTGGCTGCCTTCTGTACACACCTGGACCAGGAATTGAACCTGCATCCCAGGCATGTATCCTGACCAAGAATCAAAACTACAGTCTTTTGGTTTGCAGGATGATGCCCAGCCAACTGAGCCACACTGGCCTGGGCTAATTTTTTAAAAATTGTTATTGATTTTTTTTTTAGAGAGAGAGAAGTAGGAAGGAAACATCAACTTGTTGTTCCACTTATTTATTCCTTCATTGGTTAATGCTTGTGTGCGCCCTGACTGGGGATCATACAACCTCTGTATATGGGGACGACGCTCTAACCAATTGTTTAATTCGGGGCCAGGGCCCAAAAGTAGAGTTTTAAACCAATCAGGTGGAATTTCCTGATCCACATTAGTGAGGCAATCTGCCTGTTAAGATCCTCTGCCTTCCGCTAAGGAGGGCATCTCTGCCTGGAATAATCCACTCTCAACTTCGTGGTCCTGCCTTTTTTTTGTCTATAAAAACCTTCTATTTTGTATACCCTTGGAGCAACCTTCTAGTTGCTAGAGGGTATGTTTTTGATTCATCAATCACTTAATAAACCCAGTTAGATCTTTAAATTTACTCAGTTGAATTTTGTCTTTTAACAACATTAATAAATTAAAAGGGAAAATTCATGACGCTCTCCATATCCACCTATGCTATTAAAAAACATATATCTATATATCAAGGCAAACTCGGACTAGACTTGGGGTGGCGAACACACAATACCATATGCAAATGGTGTATTATAGAATTGTACACCTGAGTGTCCACGTCATTATGGATGAAATGAGACATTCACATGGACTACTGAGACGGGTGGAGGAAAAGGGACAGCATGGCTTTTTCTCTCAAGGGGAGCAAAAGCCAAAGCCCTTGCTGTGACCTGACTTCTCAGGTCACCCTTCTCAGGGTTTCTCAGCATATTACATGATGGTCCTCATCTACTATGCACAGGTTGCCTTAGGAGGTTACCTTTTACAGAAAACAAAGGAGCCAATGCCACTAATCACATCACAGAAGGATGTTAGCAAATGAAAAGGCAAAAGTGGTTGAACCTGTTACACTCATCCTTGGAAGGTTTAGCATAGATTTTAGAAAGTTATTTTGCAGTAAATGTTTGCCACAAATCCGGGTGAGGGAGTTCCCAGAAAAAAGCAAGACTCAAAGCGGCCCAGGCATATTGCAGGCCTGATTACCCACGGGAGAACCTATTCGTGGGCGTGGGTCCTGTGCATCTCCGAGTGAGATCTGGGCCCACACCACGCAGAATGGTCTCCTACATACCTGAAACCTGTATAATTTCATTAACCAATGTCACCCCAATGAGTTCATTTTTTTTTTAAAAAAAAGCAAACTAGGAATAAAATGGAACTAGCTTAATCAAGAGTTTCTACCAAATACCTGTTGAGACCCAGTACAAAATGAATACATATGACCTTTGTTCCAGAATTATTAAGAATTTCATGAAGGCAATAGCAGAGTTGGGGCCCAACGAGCACAGGACCCAGTGCAACCGGGAGTACAACCTTTCCGCACCGAAAGGGGCTGAAGATGCAACTGTGCAGACTGTGCGCCCACGTAGCCCACCCGTCTCCAGCAAACTTACCGTGGTAATCCTTTCTTGCTTTTCTTTTTGCCCCACTTCCATCCTTCCTCAGAGAATTTAACAGAAGAGCCACTGTACTAGGTGGGATTCTCCAGAGAAACAGAACCAGGCTGGAGAAGCAACAGAACCAATAGGTTACATACAGATACACAGAAAGATTCATTATACAACTCTGGAGGCTGAAAGGTCAGTCCCACAGTCTGCTTTCTTCAAGCTGGAGGCCCAGGAAAGCTGGTGGCATCGTTCCAGCCAAACCTGAGAACCTGAGAACCAGGGGAGACAGCGGCCTAAGTTGGGTTTCGAGGCCCCAAGGCTCAAGAGCCAGGGGTGCCGGAGTCCTTGGGCAGAAGATGAATGTCCCCGCTCACCGCAGAGAGTAAATTTACCCTTCCTCCACGTTGGACCCTACAAGGATTAGATGATGCCCACTGCATTGGTAAGGGTGATCTCACCTCTACTGATTCAAGTGCTAATCTCTTCCAGAAACACTCTCACAAACACCTGCAGAAATAATGTTTTACCAGCTCCTCGGGCAACACTTGCTCTATCAAGTTGACACATGTAATTAACCGTCACAGCTACCCTCATCTCTGGGTTTCAGGGTTTCATCCTCATAACTACCACATGTGGGAAGCCACTCTCTGTTCTCTCTTTACCATTCTTGGACCCAGGGCACCCCTCACTGCTTCTGTCCTGAACTGCAGGCTCAGTGTGCCTGTCTCTCCTTGGACAATAAACTCTGCCCAGCATCTCCTTCTTGGGTGGTTTCTCTCCAAGGCTGGTAGCATGGAAGGAAACAGATGCAGGGAGTGATTCAGGTCACAGGGGCAGGAGGGTGGATCTGGACTGCCATCCATGCTGCCTTTCAGCCCTAGGAATTCTTCACATCGCTTTAAGATTTTGCTCTCAGATGTCTCAAGAATTTCCTTTGGGATCCTCTGTAATGGGGTTGGGATGAAGGCTAGGGAGGAGGGATACTTTGACCTATCTTCAGAAGAGAAAGGACTTCTTCTCCCTCTTAAGAGAAAACCCAACAGTCCAGTCCATTGGTCAAGTGCAAAACCCGATCCAGGACATTATTGAAATTCCCTAGCTCTGCGCTGTCCAGTATGGTAGCTGTTAGAATGTACTGGGACTTGAAGTACCTAAGCCACAGCCAATGCTGGGACAAAGAAGGTTTGTGTCACTGGCTAAACACCCGACCTCGAGATTCCCTATTATCAGAAGCAACTGAGACACAGCCACGGGCATCCTGCCGGAAACCAGCTGAACCCTCACTGCCTGTCCCCTCTCCCTGCTGCTTTTTCCCAGAGGCAAGGCCCATAAATCTCCCAGACTTTCTGTCCTCAATCAGCCATCCCTGAGCACAGGACATTGTCTTGCAAACACCCATGCCCAGGACACCTGGGGCAGATCAGCAGGGTGACTCATCCTCCCCAGGAGTCTGCTACACACCCTTAAAAACCTTCTGTCCTTTCCCTTGCTACTACAGTCTGCTGGGACCCAGTCCGCTTGATTGCAGTGTCCCTCTTTGAATAAAAGCCCTTAATTGGACCTTTTTGCCACCTCAACTACTAACAGTAGCTTCTAGACATGTCGGCTGTTCAATTTAATTTAATTAAATTAAAAATTCAGTTCCTTAGATGCGCTGCGCACATTTCAAGTGCTCATTAGTCACATGAATTGGTGGCTGCCATTTTGGATAGCACGGAACACAGTAATCTCCACCACTGCTACCCTAGGCCATGAAGCTCCTGACATCCGCACCCAGGACAAGAATCACTGAACAACCTCGCCTCCCTAGGGAGGCTGGGCCGGGCCTGGCTGCACAGGGGAGGTGGCTGGGTGAGTGCTGGACTTTGGGAGAGCTGGGGAGGCCTGCTTTCCAGCTTCCGTTTCACTGATTGCCCTTCGCCTACTTCCCAAAATAAAGGTTCTCCTGTCATCCACCCTATGCCTTTCCCAGATGCAATGCTGGAGGATCTAAACATGTTCAGGGCTCCCAATAAATGTCAATGTAAAATATCTTCAGTGGCAATGAGGGGTATAAGGAGACTAAATGTTAATGGAAAAAATATAATAAAAATTACTTTAATAAATAAAATATCTTCAGGCATTTTGAGGAAGCGAATGAGTCTGGACAACAAATTATTTTGTAATTTAAAAGATTTCTAACCTTTTCTTTCAACAGAATTTAAGAAGAATTTAACTCAGTTGTCACCTGACCATTCACTGAATGAACTCCTTTCATCTATTGATTTATGGGAACACAGTTTTTTTAGGTTAGCCATAAAAATGAAAAAAGAAAAAAACAGCATTGGGACTAAACCCTGTCTCCTCTGGCAAAAAGTAATATGTATACATCTGATTAAGAAATGTAGTCCCATGCCCTGGCTGGTGTAGCTCAGTGGATTGAATGCGGGCCTTCGAACAAAACGATCATGGTTCGATTCCCAGTCAGGGCACATGCCTAGGCTGCAGGCCGGTTCCCAGTGGGGGACGCACAAGAGGTAACCATACATTGATATTTCTCTCTCCTTCTCTTCTCCTCTAAAGATAAATAAATAAAAAATCTTAATTAAAAAAAAGAAATGTAGTTCCAATAAAAATGACACTTTCATATGTAATAATTATCGAAATTTGTAGTATATTTATAGTGGATTGATAAAGCAGGTACCACAAATAATTGTAACAATAAGTCAGTCCAGAAGAAAATCATTAATGCATGAACGTTTAAGTTCAAAGAATGTAAGAAAAATTTAAAAATTCAATTAATGTACTTATTTTGTCATAAAAATATGATTGGGTAATTAATAAAACACTTTCAGGTACAAAAAACATATTTGAATTCAGGTCTTGGATAAATGGAAGTGGTAAACAAATTCAAGAACAAAAAAGAATTATGTAAAAATTTTAAATTAAGAAATTATGATGGTATCAACTCTCCTGGGTATTTACCTTCCATAGTTTACACTTAAAAGTGATGTAACAGCTTAGAGTACCAATATTTACAATGCACAAAATATTTATCCTTCCCATCTACTCAAACGTGAGCTATCAGCACCTCAGCCCCTGGCCAAGCCTTGTGAGGTACAGCTATTACCATAGGGTAATAGGAACCTTGCTTCTCCTCGGGTCTCTAACTTTCCATTACATTGTGAAATGTAGCAAGCATGCAAAAGAGTATCAAAACAAATGTTTGCATGAATGACCCCGACAAACATTATACTAAGGAAAAGAGGCCAGTCACAAAGGTCAGCTTCCATTTAAGTTGGCCAACCAAACACTGATGGAAAAATATTCAGGAAAAAATGTTACATTGTTGCTGATATGCACAAAGTAGTTAGGCCTACAGTGGTTGCACCTATACTAAACATGTACAGGCTTTTTTCCTGGTCATGATTCCCTAAACAATCAGTATAGCAATTATTTACATAGTATTTGCATTGCATCATGTATTATAAGTAATCTAGATAGGCTTTAAGGCATATAGGAAGATGCATAGGTTATATGAAAAAAACTATGCTATTTTATATAAGGGACTTGAGCATCCGAGGACTTTGGTATCCACTGGGGATCTGGAACTAATCTTCTGTGGACACTGAGAAATGACCATATATGAAATGTTCAGAATAGGCAGTTTAGAGACAAAAAAATAGATTACTGATGGCCGGGGTGGGGGTGTGGGGAGTAACTGCTGAGTTCAGAGTTCCTTTTTGGGGTGACAAAAATGTTGTAAAATTGGATTATGGCAATGATCACACGACTCAATGATTATACTAAAAAACACTAAATTACACACTTTAAATGGGTAAATTGTAAGGCAAGTGAATCATATCCAGTAAAATTTTTTTTAATGTACTGTATTAGAAAAATTTAAATTAAGTATATGTCAAATATGATTGACTTCTTAGCAAAGGAACCAGCAAAATGTGCCAGTTCAGAAAGGTGTCAAAGGTGGGAAGCAGAATGTTTGCACAAGCAGCTAGAAGAAAAAGGAAAGAAAAGAAACAAGAGTGCCACGTGATCATGGAGAAGCAAAAGGAAACAAGGAAATATGAGACCATGAAGCTATGGTAACGCTTAGTCTGAGAGATCAGTGACTTAAAGAAAAATATAGATTAAAACCTAAAAAGAAAGAAAAGAGATCCCAGTGCACTCAAGGAAAAAAGTCCACCAATACTCTTCCTGCTTATTCTGCCAATATAACACACATCTGGGCCCACCTTACCACATCCTGGTTGATACCAACTTCATTAACTTTTCCATTAAGGCTAAACTGGACTTTGGGCCAGCAATGATGGACTGTCTCTGTGCCAAGTGTATCCCTTGTGTAACTGACTGGCAATGGCTGAAACTGAGAAATTGGGGCAGAAGTATCCAGTGGCTCTAAAGATCGCCAAGGATCTAAAATTTGAATGATTACCATGCACACACAAAGGAACCCGTGCAGATGACTGTTTAGTAGAGAGAGTAATTCAACCCGAGTGTTAAGTTGTGGCCACAGTTGACCTGAACCTCAAAGGGAGAATCAGGAAGATTCCTGGAGTTCCCATCAGGTTCATTTCTAATCATAGGTACAACATTGAGCAGATACCAGATGATTATGTAGCCCCAAGGTTTTAATACTTAAAAGACAACGTTCCTCTGCTTTCCTTCAACTAACTTTCTCTGTTGCCAGTTTACTAAAATGCTACAGAATGGGGAAAAAAAAGAAGAAGAAGAAAACAAACAACGAAAAAAGAACTGCAGTTTCCCTTACCAGGGTTCTTCAGGTACCATGATGGACCTGCATCAGTGAAGTGTTAGGGAGGCCCCTGTAGTCTGGTTGGATCTGGCATCTGAGCGCCACAGAGGAGAGAACAGCACGGTTTAAAAGCATAGGATGAAAAGATGGGAGATCTGAAACACGAGTACAAGATATCATTCCGCAACATTAGCATCTGACTGGGAAGGGAACCTGAAACTGAGCAAGCAAGCTCCAGTTTTAAGCAGGACACTGCCAGGAATTTTTCTCAAACGGCAAAGACGGAAAATATTCCAGAGTGTATCCCCTGGAGGTGCACGGTTTAAAAAAAAAAAAACCAGCAAGCCAAGTACCCGTGCGCCCACCATGCAGCTTAAGAAAAAAGAAATTGTCAAATTTTAAAACCCCTCGGTGCCCTTTTTCCCAGTCACACCCCTAAATCCCCGCCGAAGGGAAGAACCACCGCCCTGAATTTTGTGTCAGCGACTTATTTGCTATTTTTTTCATTTTCAATTTAACATCAAAGTCCTTACTTAACAGAACTCAAAGTCAGGTGTGTAAACACATAAAACACTAACAAGTCTCATAGACAAACGTGGCGTTTAGATCCCATTCAGGGAACTCTCCGCTTCGCCCCCTAATGGTGACACAAGGCAACGTGTGAATAAGATACTCCCCGAAAGAACAGTGACTGGCCTTATTTACATACCCACAGTGCACTGCACCACGTCCAGGTTTAAAAAGGTAAAACTTTAAATTTTCTTCCACATATATTTTCTGAAAATTAGACTTTTATTTACAGAGTAATCTGGAAACTTTTATTCAGGCACTGAATCTTGGCGTCAACTAGCCACCGTCAGTGCAATAGAAGTTTCTTTTACCCGAGGTGTGGATTAGAAAACAATAACTCATACTCTGGTTTCTCTTCAGATCGTATAAATCTTTCGCCTTTTACTAAAGATTTCCGTGGAGAGGAACAACTCTGAGTCTTAACCCAATTTTTTGAGGCCTTGTTT
>PVKM010029641.1:0-17669 GCA_004027735.1 Carollia perspicillata | reverse complement strand
ACTTTTGGGTTTTGGGGGAGGTGGAATATTCAGAGAACTGAACCAGGCAGTGACTGGGTGCTGCAGTGTGGGTGCCACACAGAGAATTTTTAAAGGGGAGCAGAGGCATGGCTGGGCAGGGATGCCACATGCATGCTCAACTGCCCTACCAGCAAAACCACTAGATTGAAAGCACAGTTTGTACCCATAGAATCCAGATGGGCAGGAAACCGAAAGGGCAAAAGCTGAGCACCTGCGATTCCTTGCAGCCAGGCAGATCCCCTCACACCATGCAGTACAAAGCTCTGGGAAGAGTAAGGCAAGCCCAACCCCCACCTGCAGGATTGCAAACTCCGCAGTATAGTAAGGCCAACTCAAGAATCCCTTGTGGAGCATATATCTACCGGAGAAAGAAAGAGAATCTCCAAAGGAGCCCTTTATGAACTTTTATGAGATAAGACAAATTACACTGGTTCCTCATCAGCCCTCATTCCGCTGAAAATAGTAGAGCGGAGACATTAGAAATACGCACAGTGAGGGACATTCAGAGCCCCACCCAGACTCCTCTCTTATACAGAGATGCCATCCCAAGCAGGAAAGAGCTGACCCTTTACACAGATTGGTCCCTCACATGAAACAGACAGCTAATTCATCAGAAACTATACATTATTGGAAATAATCTGGGAAAGACCAAGATATGTGGTGCAGGGGCAGGGCAAACACACCTACACCATTTCCAGAAGACTGAACAGTGCCTCACAGGGGAGAACCAGGGACCCCACACTCCCAGTTGTACTAGGAGCCCTTCTAAGAGCAAGTGGAGGTGGTACATGTGGTGTGTTGGGCATTAAATGAACTACCCCTGGGTGTTATGCTGATAAAAAGCTATTAGGGCAGAACAGCAAGGACCAGTGAAGCCTGAAGGAGACAGCCACAGACGGTGGATTCCTTGTAGCCTGGAACAGGCTGCTGAAACTGGACTGGGACATCATCTGACATTGCCAGGGGCAGATCCAGGAAGAGAAAACAGTGGCAAACACTACATTCTACTGAGACAAATTCCACCTCATTCTTTTTCATTATCTGCATTATTTTTTCTCCTGCATAACTTTTTAACGTTTTTTCCTTTTCTTCAACTTTGGTCCTATTATTTCATTATTTTTTAATTATAGTTTTATTTCAAATTTCATACATTACTCTTCCCTTCTCTTACTCAACATTGCCTTCTTCCTTCCCCTTCTTATTTTTGTTTTAAATTTTATTTTATTTTTTTCTTTCTATGCCTTGTTTATATTCCTCACTCTCTTTCTCCTCGCTCCATCCTGTCAACGCCATTCTTCTTTCTATTAGTCATCTCCCATTCTTTTCTCTTTCTCATAATATCCTTATTCTCTTTCCACCTTTATTAATCTTTGCTCTTCTGTAATTGATATTGTGGTTGTTGGTATATGTCTTCAATTATATTTCTAGGTGTTTACCATTTTTTTAACAATTTCACATCTCATGTTAATATTGCACTGTCCTACTCCATTTCACCTTCCTTCTGCCCTTTCTTATTTTTGTTTTAAATTGTATTTTATTGCTTTCTTAACCTGGTTTCTAATCATTACTCTTATTATTTCTCCTCTTTCAACCCTGTCAAAATCATTTTTGTTCTTCTTTCTTATAATATTCATATTCTGTTTTCATCTTTAGTAATCTTTGCTCACTTGTCATGGATATTGCTGCAGTGTTTTTTTTTCAGGTTGGTTCCTATTTTTTCACTTTTTTTCCAAACATCATACTATGCTCTTTCATTTTTTTACTTCATTTTGTTCTGTTTACTCCCATTTTCATTTACATTGCATATTTTATTTTCTCCCTCTCTTTGTGATGTTTCTATTCCCTACTCTTATTATTTCTCCTCCCTCTACCCTCTCAAAATTACTTTCCATTCCATTAATCAACTCATATTATTTTTTTCCTTTCTTATACAATTCTTATTCTCTTTCTACCTTTATTAATCTTTGCTCTTTTGTTGTTAATATTGTGGTTGTAGTTGAAGGGTATTTTTGCTGGTGTGGGTTTTTTTTTTCCTGGGTTGTTTTGTTTTGTTCTGGCAGCATCAGTATAACAGCATACGAGATGTGGTGGAGGTTATGACTCTCAGTCAGCCAGCCAGAAGGGATAACCAACCGATGAATAAGCCAAAAACAATCAACTCCAATTACAATAAGAGAGCCCACATAAAATGCATAAAGAACATCCCTAGAGCATCCAGCTCAGAAGATCAAAGAGATTGCACTACTGAGTCTCACAAGTCTCCTTCCACAAAAGGCCAAGTCACAAACAAGGAGTCAGAGTAGATCAATCTATTATGCAAAAAAAAAAAAAGAGTAAAATAAACAAAAAGAGCCACCTGAAATGGGGAGGCAAAACAGAAACACCCAATCAAAAGGAAAGGAGGAATCCCCAGAGAGTGCTAAATGAAATTGAAATACACAATCTATCAGAAACAGAGTTCAAAGTAATGCTTATAAAGATGCTCAAGGAGACACCCAATGAGGACTACAGGGAACATTATGGGAACTACAGGGAACTTAGGGGAACTACATCTGCATGAAAAAGGACATAGAAACTATGAATAGGAACCAGGAGGAAATGAATAATATAATATCTAAAATGAAGAATACACTAGAAGGTAAAAGAGCAGGTTAGATGAAGCAGATGATGGAATTGGCAAGTTGGAAGACAAAGTAGGAAAAAGCACCCAGTCAGAGCACAAAACAAAATAAGACTCTGAAAGATTGAAGATAGTTTAAGGGTGCTTCAGGACGACATGAAACATAACAATATTCACATCATAGGGATACCAGAAGGAAAAGAAAAGGAGCAAGGGACAGAAAACCTGTTTGAAAAAATAATGATTGAAAACTTCCATAACTTGGTGAGGGAAAAAATCATGCAGGTTCAGGAAGCACAGAAGGTCCCAATCAAGATGGGACTCAAAGACTTTCACTCCAAGACACACCATAACTACAATGGCAAAATTTAAAAACAAAGAGATAATCTTAAAGGCAGCAAGGGAGAAAGAGCTAGTAACCTTCAAGGAAGCTCTGACAATGCTATTAGCTGATTTCTCAACAGAAACACTATAAGCCAGAGGGGAGTGGCACAAAATATTCCAAGTAATAAAAGGCAAAGACCTGTAACATAGATCACCCTACCCAGCAAGGCTCTCATTTAAAATGGAAGTTGAAATAAGGAGCTCCCAAGACAAAAAAAAATAAGGCTAAAAGAGTACATCTCCACCAAACAAGCATTGCAAGAGATGCTAAAGGAACCGCTTTAAGAAGATGAAGAGAAAGGAAGAAAGAGAGAGAGAGAAGGAGAGAGAGGGAGAGAGGAGCACAGGCACAAAGGGAAAAAATCACAAGGAATAAATACCTATCAATAATAAACTTAAATGTAAATGGATTAAATGCTCCAATCAAATGTCATAGGGTAGCTGAATGGATAAGCACACATATATGCTGTCTATAAAATACCCACATCAGAACAAAAAAAATCTACACATGCTAAAAATGAAGAGATGGAAAAATTTTCCAAGCAAATGGACAGGAAAAAAAGCTGGTGTAGGAATACTTATATTAGACCAAATAGGCTTCAGAACAAGAGACATAACAAGAGACAAGGAAGGTCACTACATAATACTTAACAGGATATAACCCTTATAAACCTATATGCACTCAACATAGGGAACCTAAATATGTAAGGAAAATCTTAGAGGACTGTAAGAAAGGAATCAAGAGAAATACAGTCAAGGAAGGAAATTTTAATACCCCACTGTCAAAAGTGGATAGATCTTACAAACAAAGAATCAACAAAAATATTGTGGCATTAAACAATACTTTAGATCAAATGGACTTAACTGATATTTACAGAGCTTTTCACTACAAAGAAGAAAAATATACATTCTTTTCATATGCACATGGGTCATTTTCAAAGGTAGAGCACATGTCAGGACATAAGAGAAACCTCAAAAAATTCAAGAAAATTGAAATCATATCAAGTATCTTCTCAGATCACAATGGCTTGAAACTAGAAACCAACATCAAGGAAAAAAACTGAAAAACATTCAAATTCATGAAGACTGAGTAATGTTTTATTAAATAATGAATGGGTTAACAATGAGATCAATGAAGAAATCTGTAAACAAATGAAAATGAACACAAAACAACCCAAAATGTTGGGACAGATTGAAGGCCATCCTGAGAAAGGAGTTAATAGAAAAACAGGCTTACCGAAAGAAGATAGAAAAATCTCTAATAAACAACCTCACCCTACATCTACAAGATCTGGAGGAACAACAGCAAATAAAGCCAAGAGCAGGCAGAAGGAATGAAATAATCAACATCAGAGCAGAATTAAATGACATAGAGTCTAAAAAACAAATAAACAAATAAACAAACAAAAACAATTAAAAGAACCCTTGAATCTATGAGCTGGTTCTTTAAAAAGATAAACAAAACTGACAAACCTTTAACCAAACTGATCAAGAAAAAAGAGAGGACCCAAATAAATACAATCAGAAATGAAAGAGAAGAAATTATAACCAATACAGAAATACAAAGGATTGTAAGTAATTACTGTGAACAACTATATGCCAAGAAATTAGAAACATTTGTTGAAATGGATACATTTCTAGAAACATACAATCTTCTAAAACTGAGTCAAGAAGAAGAAAGCCTGAATAGACCAAAAACAAGAAGCAAAATTGAAGCAGTTATCAGAAAAAATTCCAGAACACTAAAGCCCTTGACTGAATGTCTTCAGAGGCAAATTTTAGCAAACATTCAAAGAAGACATAACTCCTATTCTTTTCAAACTATTCCAAAAAATTCAAGGAGAGGGAAGACTCCCAGACTCCTCTCTGGAGGCCAGTATTTCTTAATTCAAAAGCAAGGTAAAGACCCAACAGAGAAAGAACATTACAGACTAATAACTCTGATGAACATAGATGCTAAAATCCTCAACAAAATATTGGCAATCTGGATTCAGTAATACATTAAAAAGATCATGCACCATGATCAAGAGGGATTTATCCCAGGGATGCAACGATAGTGCAATATTTTCAAATCAAGAAATGTAGTACACCACATAAACAAAATGAAGAACAAAAAGCCCATGATCATATCAGTAGATGCTAAAAAAGTATTGGATAAAGTCCAGCACCCATTCATGATAAAAACAATTAGCAAAGTGAGAGTAGAGGGAGCAAACCTTAACATAATAAAGGCCTTATATGAGAAAACTACTGCCAACATATTACTCAATGGACAAAAATTAAGACCTTTTGTTAACATAAGAAACAAAACACCAGGGTGTCTGCTTTCACCATTCTTTTTCAAGGTAGTACTGGAAGTTCTAGACACTGCAAGCAGACAAAAAAAGAAATAGAAGATATCTGAATTGGGAAGTAGGAAGTAAAACTGTCATTAGTTGCATACAACATGATAGTGTACATAGAAAACTCTATAGTCTCCACCAAAGAACAACTTGACCTAATAAATGAATTTGGCAAAATAGTGGGATATAAAATTAATATTCAGAAATTGATAGCATTTTGTAGACCAACAATAAACTATCAGAAGGAGTAACTAGAAAAAAATCCCATTTACTATAGCACCAAGAAAAATAAAATATCTAGGAATAAATTTAACCAAGGAGGTAATAGACCCGTACTTGGAAAACTATAGAACATTGAAGAAAGAAACTGAGGAAGATACAAGTAAACAGATGCATATACTGGGTTTGTGGATGGAAGAATTAACATCATTAAAGCATAAAACATCCATACTACTAAAGCAACCTAAAGATTCAACACAATTCCTATTAGATACCAATGGTATATTTCACAGATCTAGAACAAATACTTCGAAAGTTTTTATGGAACCAAAAAAGACCCCAAATAGCCTGTGCAGGCTAATCTTGAGAAAGAACAAAGTTGTAGGGATCACAGTACCTGATATCAAACTATATTACAAGGCCACTGTAATCAAAATAGTCTGGTACTGGCATAAAAACAGACACATAGTTCAATGAAGAGAATAGAGATCCCAGAAATAAACTCTTGTCTCTATGGTCAATTAATATTTGACAAAAAGGGCACAAGAATACAATGGAGTAAAAACAGTCTTAAATAAATGGTGTTGAGAGAACTGGACTTCTATATGCAAAAAAAAAAAAAAAAGAAAGAAAAGAAAGAAAGAAAATAAAAGAAACTAGACTGCCAACTTACCCCATACACCAGAATAAACTGAAAATGAATAAAGGACTTAAATATAACCTGTGATACCATAAAAGCCTTAGAGGAAAACATAGGCAGTAAAATTTCTGATATCCCATGTAGTAATATTCTTACTGATATATCTCCTAGGGCATGGGAATAAAAGGTGGGGGAAAAACTAATGGGACTACATCAAATTAAAAAGCTTCTGCATGGCTGAAGAAACCATCATCAAAATGAAAAGGGAACCAACCATATGGGAGAAAATATTTGTTAGTGATACATTGAACAAGGGTTTAATCTCCAAAATATATAAAGAACACATGTAACTAAAGACCAGGAAGACAAGCAATCCAATTATAAATTGGGCAAAATCCCTGAATTGACACCTCTCGAAGGAGGACATACAGATGTCTATAGATATATGAAGAGATGCTCAACATCAGTAGCCATTATAGAGATGCAAATTAAAAGTACAATGAGATATCACTTACACCTGTCATGATTGATAAATTAACAAACAACAAGTGCTAGTGAGGATGTGGAGCAAAGGGAACCCTGTGCACTGTTGGTGGGAATGCAGACTGGTGCAGCCACTGTGGAAGATAGTATGGAATTACCTTGGAAAATTAAAAATGAAACTGCCTTACGACCCAGTGATTCCACTGCTGAGAATATACCTGAAGAATCCTGAATACCAATTCAAAAGAACTAATGCACCCCTATGTTCATTGCAGAGCTATTTGTAAAAGTGAAGTGCTGGAAAAAAACCCTAAGTGCCAATCGGTAAATGAGTGGATTAAAAAAACAGTGGTATATTTAGACAATGGAATACCACACAGCAGAAAGAAAGGAGATCCTACCATTTGTGACAGCATGGTTGGAATGACGTAATACTATGTTAAGTGAAATCAGCCAGTTGGTGAAAGACAAATACCATATGATCTCACTTATATTAGGAATCTAATGAATAAAATGAACTAATGAGCAAAATAGAACAAGAGACATGGAAACATGGCACAGACTGACAGCTGCTAGAGCTGAGGAGGAATGGATAATGGTGGAATGAAGGGGAATGAATTAGTGAAAGAACATGTATGAATGACCCATGGACATGGACAACAGTGTGGGGATTGACTGGGAACAGGGGGTGGGCTGGGAGGAGGAAGGCAAAGGGGGAAAAACTGGGATAAGTGTAGTGGAATAATAATTAAAAGAAGAAAAAAAAGTCTTTATAGAAAATATTTATTCTTTAAAAATACAGGGAAAAAATCAGGAGGGACAAGGTGGAATAACACAAAATCACCCTACATATGTTAGGAACATTTAAAAGATTATATAATTGTATAATAAATAATTGTATATCAATACACTTGAAAATTAGATAAATTGGACCATTTCTTAGACAAAATAGAATGCTGGCACAAAGGTAGTTTACCATATTGACAGATGCAGTTTTAATAAAATGGTGAGAAATTTAGATTTAGGAATTTAAGGACAACTAAAAGAAGAGGAAGTGAAGTTATTGAACACAATGTTTTTGAATAAGTTTTTGGCATAGTAAGATAGGGAACTGGAGGAAGAAATGAGGTCAAGAGAAGGTACTTTTTTAAGAAGGCAGAAATAGCATTGTATTTGTTTACTAATGAAAATAGTCTGGTCAAGATGTTAAAAAGAACAGAACAGATGAGATGAGCTGGGTAAGGCAGAATTGCAAAACGGGCAGGACTGCTTTCAGATGGGCACCAGCACAGCTCTTCCACAGCAATGCACAGAGTGTGGTGATGCAGACATCTGAAGCCAAGTAAATGTGCCGTTTTGAACCCATGGAAAATTTCTTCTGATTATGTATTAATAGACAGGAAAACTAAATAGCACATAGATGTAAACTCTAAATTACTCTGTAATTTAAATATACTTTAAGATAAAGTCCCTGTAGAGTTTTAGTGGAATTTGACCAGTTGATCTTAAATTTATTTCACAAAACACATACCAGCCAACTTTAAAGAGGAGATATGTGCTTGTGTGTGGGTTACTACAATATTAATATTTATTTCAAAGTTATAACAATTAGAATAGTTTGATATTAGCGTAAGAGTAGAAACTAGACAAATGACACTCAGTGGAGACCCCAGAAATGGACTAAAGCATATATGGGAACTTAACATGAGTGATGTATGCATTACTGGAAAAAAAAGTTATTTCATAAATAACTTGGGATATATTGTCATTTAAATAAAATTTAAGAAATAGGTTTCTATGCCACAGCATGCACAAGAATAAATGTCACAATTTAAGACTTACAGAGGAAATAAAGATACAGGATCAGTCTGGGAAAGTCCAGCCTTTATTAATATAATGAGAACAATTTGCTTGATATCAGTGTAACCGGGCTGCCAAGGAGAGTGAACTGGCATGCACATGTGTGAACAATGATGGTACAAGTCAGTGGGAGTGGTAGACATCATTAAGTGAGCACATGTACTGTGTGGGTGTCATATTAAAATGACTGAGGGAGTAACACAATGAATCTGCATCCAATTTGCATTAAGCTTGAACATTCCTCCATGGAAACTATTTGGATGCTCAGAAGGCTGCATCTGTGGGCAACTGGTGATTGACATCTTCATCATGACAATATATCCACTCATGCATCAGGTCTTGTGCAGTTTTTTTGAGAAACATCAAATTACCCAGGTGACTCAGCCCCTCTACAGCTCAGATTTGGCACCATATGACTTCTGGCTTTTCCCAAAACTAAAATCACCTTTGAAAACAAAGAGATTCCAGACCATTGTTGAGATGCACAAAAAATGTGATGGGGCAGCTGATGGCAACTGGGAGAACTGTATGAGTTCCCAAGGTGTCTACTTTGAAGGGGACTGAGACATCATTGTCCTATATACAGTGTTTCTTGTATCCTGTATCTTTTTCAATAAATTTTTCATATTGTGTGGCTGGATACTGTCTGGACAGACCGCCAGAGTTTTCATATAAATACATTTTTCTCTGGCAAATCTGTCACTCTTTAAGCTTTATTACTCAGCTCCTAAATCAGTCTGAATGATGTGGTATATCTCATTACCATCTCACTGATGAAAAGCAGGCATCAGTGGTTAGTTGGTAAGAACAACCATTAGGGTTTATGATAGCATTATCTAATATCCTTACTGCTCCTAGGCAA
Source organism: Carollia perspicillata (assembly GCA_004027735.1). Taxonomy (NCBI): domain Eukaryota; kingdom Metazoa; phylum Chordata; class Mammalia; order Chiroptera; family Phyllostomidae; genus Carollia; species Carollia perspicillata. Next base: position 8,238 of record PVKM010029641.1, on the reverse strand, counting down.
GATTTCATCAGGTTAAAAAAGAACATATATACTTTCTTTATTATGTATATGATAAATAATCATGTGTTCTGTATCTTGTATATGATATAGTTATTATAAACTTGTTTTATAAATATATGATGGATGCTTATATCTATTGCATCGGCACTCATGTGGGTCAGAAGAAAGGAGCACTCTTTTGTACTAAGATTTATCAACAGAACTTTCCTTTCCCCCTGTTCAGCCTTTCTTTATTCCCGTCTTTGGGCCACACCTGGGTCTATGCCCCACAGAGCTGATGTAAGCCTGGCAAGTCTTTGAAATCAATGGAAGCTCTGCAGGGGAGCAGGGGAAGCTGAGAAAGGGGACCTTTGTAATTCTTGCCTCTGCACCTTGAAGCATGTGTCAAAAATTTTCAAATAGAATCCAAACACTTTGCTTTGAATTTTGTGAGCTTCTTAGATCTCTGCCACAGACATTCTTCTTAAAGTACTTCCAGCCAGATAATGATCTCCTGAGACACCCACCTACTCCAGGGCCACCCATGCCTCAGTGGGACATCTTGAAATGTGCTGTGGGCTTTATCTTATTTCTGAGACAGAAGTTTCAGTTAAAAATTATTAAGGACATCTAATTAGCTAATAAGCACACATTATTTTTCAGATATACCACTTTTTTTTCTTTGACATAAGTCAATGCCAAAGTGGCTCAACTTAAGAAGAAAGGTGGCAAGTTTAAATGAAAACAGTGAGAGTCAGCTATCATCACTCCTCTTTAGCCATGGTTCATTCAGTTGGCTAGCTCTTTTCCCTTTCTATCCATCTCCTCTGTTGCCCTCAATATCCTTGCTGAATATTTCTTTAAAATTTTTATTTGTAAATCATTGATTGTCTACCTAAAAGGGTAGTCAGCAGAAAGCCTTGAGTGTCTAATGCAGAAACAGGAGTTGGGTCATTCAAAACCGGAATAGGTTACAGTGTCAATATGGTATATTTAAATCCTCAAATAAGAACAGTCCAAAAGAGGTCGTAGCACCCAACGGGGGACCAGGACTTGGGGTGAGGCAATTCAGATATTATGTATAACAGAGGCACAAATACAAATACGCTGAGTGTATAGAGGCAAAAACATAAGGAGCTAATGGGTAGAAATTTTGAGATTTAAGCATGGAGCCTTGAACTGGAGTAGAGAAGGCAGTGTCTGTTTTAATTCTTGGGGGCAATTATTGGTGCCTTGTCCTTCCTAATAAGACACACATTTGTTTATACCTTTGTTTATACAGCTTATATTTCCTCATAAAATTAATACTACATGTGAAGGGAATTAATATAAATTATTATTTTATTATTCTCAATACTTGATTTATGCCATAAGTTAATTACCAAGAAATATGCTGAACTGTGTGAATATTTAAATGCTGTAGGTTTGTCTAAATCTGGATCTGTCACACTGTAAAATGTACAACCTCATCAGGGAGTGAGGTCTCCATCACAGAGGTTAAGTGGAAGCTGAACAGCCAATTGCCAATGAATTTTAGCATTGGGTGGAAAGTTGAGCCAGACACTTTGTTTTCATTTCTATGCACCAACGGTGTATGAAATATTATTACAGTTGTTAAAACTATCTGAGTGGAATTGCTTTGCCATGCAACTACTTCAACTAGTTGCCAAGTAAGCAGCCTGTATTGACCTGAAATTACATATAAGAATAAACTTGATGCCTCTGGATGCCAGGGAAAACAAACTATAACACAAAATAGAGTTATAGTTAATATCATGTAAATTGAATTTCTAAACAGATATATTTTATTCAGAATACACAATAATTTTGCATTTGAACTTGTAATGCTCCTACTGTCTGAAATAAAGTAATGCTGTGGTTGTTAATGCTAAGTTATATTTAAATTATTTATACACTAAACAAATCATCCAAGGTTGGTATATAAATAACCATAGGGCTAACTTGAAGAGAATATGTATGCTATCTGAATTATATTAAAGCCTTTATTTTCTGGTACTAATGTTTTTATATATTATTCACAGGTTTCTGAAAGTATGAATTTTTACCTCTAAGTTTTTACTCAGGCTTTAAGTTTGTTCACATAAAAGAATTTAGTATTATAGGATTGTTGTTAGTGAATAGATCCTATACTTAAAATTATTATTTACTTTAGGGACAGGCTTCAATTTAAATATCCCACTTAATTATTCTATTAAAAATTAAAATATCACAAAATTCCAACATGTTAGCATAGTCACTGCTGTTTCTAGATTACTTATAGGCGCCTTTAAATGAAACAAAATATTGTTATTAGGTCATATGTTCTAACAGAGGGTTTAGAAAATATCATCTTACAACATTCATTTACGATAAAAACTCTCAACAAAGGATATGGAGAGTAAGAGGGAACATACCTCAGCATAATAAAGGCCCTATATGACAAGCCCACGGCTAACATCGAATTCAATGGGGAAAGCTGGAAGCCTTTTGTCTAACATCAGTTACATGTCAAGGATGCCTGTCCAGCCTCACATAGTATTGGAAGTCCTAGCCATAGGAGTTAGGCAAGAAAAAGAAATAAAGTGTGTTAAAATTGGAAAGGAAGATGTAAAATTGTCTCTGTTTGTAGATGACATTATATTACATATGGAAAATTCTAAAGACTTTACAAAAAAACTGTTACACCTAATAATTCAGTAAAGTTGTAGAATACAAAAATCCTTATATAAAAATCAGTTGTATTTCTATACACTAAAAACAAATAATTCTATTTACAGTTGCATCAAAAAATAAAATACCTGGGAATAAATCAATCAAGGAGTGACAGACTTTTATACTGAAACTATGATATTGATGAAAGAAATTGAAAAAGACACAAAGAAATAGATATTCTGTGCTCATAAACTAGAAGAATTAATGTTGTTTAACTGTAATGCTGCCCAAAGCAACCTACGGATTCAATGTAATCTCTATCAAAATTCAATGGCATTTTATCCAAAACAGAACCGATAATTTAAAAATTTTATGGAACCATGAAAGATCCCAAATAGCCAAAGCAATTGTGAATAAAAACAAAGCTGGAGGCATCACACTTTCTGATTGTAAACTATGTTACTGAGATATAGCAATTAAAACTGCATGGTATTGGCATAAACACAGACACATAGATAAATGGAACAGAATAGAGAGGCCAGAAATAAACCCATTATATATGATTAATTAATGTATGAAAAACTAGAAGCAATATGCAATGGGGAAAGGACAGTTTCTTCAATAATGGTGTTGGAAAAATTGGACAGCCACAAGCAAAAGAATGAAACAGCACTACTATCTTGCAACACATACAAAAATTATCTCAAAATGAATGATAGAGTTAAATATAAGACCTGAAATCATGAAACTCCTAGAAGAAAACAAAAGCAAAAACCATCAAGTGGGACTATATGAAAGCAAAAAGCTTCTACATGGCAAAGGAAACCAACAAAATAAAAAGGCAACCTACTGAACAGGAGAAAATATTTGCAAATAACATATCCCATAAGGGGTTAATATTCAAAACATTTAAAAACATACAACTCAATAAAAAAATCTAATTAAAAATGGTCAATGATCTAAATGGACCTTTCTTCCAAAGAAGACATACGGATGGCCAACAGGTACATAAAAAGGTACTCAATATCACTAATCATCAAGGAAATGCAAATCAAAACCATAGTAATATGTAATTACTCACACCTGTTACAATGGCTATTATCAAAAAGGCAAAAATAGTAAGTGTTGGTGAGGATGTGGACAAAAGAGAAGGAACACTTTTGTACTGTTGGTTGGAACACAAATTAGTGCAGCCACTATGGAAAATATATAGTGTGGCCATTCTTCAAAAAATTAAATATAAAACTACCATATAATCCAGCAATTCCACTTCTGGTTACTTATTCAAAGGAGTGCAGGTAACAAAAAATATCTGCACTCCCATCTCTGTAGAATTATTTACAATAGCCAAGACAAGGAAACAACCTAAGTGTCTGTTGATGGATAAATAAAGAAAATGAGACACACACACACACACACACACAATGAAATATTATTGAGCCATAAAAACAAAGGAAGTCCTGACATTTGTGACAATATGATGAAGCTTGAGGGCATTATGCTAAGTGACATATGTCAGAGAAAGGCAAATACTGTGTGATCTGATATTTTAAATCTAAAAAATAAAGTAAAATAAAAAACCTACCCTCTAACCCCAAAACCCCAATTCATAGATAAGGAATAAAGATTACTGGTTATTAGTGCCAGGGGCAAGAAGGAAAAATTGGTGAAAGTGGTCAAAAGGTCTCAACTTCCAGCTATATGATCAATAAGTCCTGGGGATGTAATATAGAGCACAGTGACTGTACTTAATAATGTTGTATATTTGAAAGTTCTAAGAAAATAAGTCATAAAAGTTATCACAAGAAAAAAAACTGTAACTATGTGTGGTGATGGATTTGCAGTGTATACATATATCAAATCATTTTGTTGTATAACTGAAAATAATGTAATGTTATGTGTCAATACCTTAATTAAAACAAGGATATGATATTATCATCAGCAATTAGATTTAATTTTTAAGAGTAGGACAAAGAGGCACGTGTATAAACCTCTTTGGAGTTCAAGTTAGGGTCCAAGTTAGGGTCCTTAATATAGGACCTAAAATGGAAATTAAGCCCTTTTAGCTGGTACTGATTTGCAAAAATTCTCAGCTACAATTTAGTTAATTAATTGTGACAAAAAAAACCTTGTAGGTAAAAATGGTGTTTAGTTGAGCTGGTAGTAACTCAGTCATTATTCTTATAAGAATGTCACTACTAATCTACAAAAAGAACATTTTTTAATTTCTTTTGAAGCCAAAGATTTCTGATGGAGGGGGTTGTGATGGGTGACCATAAAATTTCTGAAAGGTTTGGGAGGAAGAGAACTCATTCCAACAATAACATTCTTAGGCAGTGGTAGAAAGGATTTAGTGCCTTGCCCCTGTTCCTGCTATGACTTCTGGCAAATCAGAAAAGGATATGGCAGAGAATGACTTGGAATTAAACTTTGACCTTTATAAGTCAGTTCTAGTTATTTAATGTATCATGTGCATGGTAATAAAAAACACATATTTTCTTTTCACTTTTATCCAGTTAATTATCTTGACAAATGTATATTACATGGAGACTTTATAAACATTACCCTGCTAGGCAATATAAAAGATACAAAAGCATGTAACAGTTTGTAGAAACATAGTTTCATTCCAGGCACTAGACTAAGGGCTCATCATCTATTTTCTCATTCAATTGTCATAGGAATGCTGTGAGGTTAGTACTATATTCTATTGTACAACTGAAAAAAAATAAATAAAAAAGTTTACCCAAGTTCCTAAACGTTAACCATTATGTGATTCTGTCTCTCTATTGTATAACACCACACATGTGTGTTTGTCACAGTATAATCACAAATATTCAGAAATTACTCAAATTAATAGTAGGATTATAAACTATTGTATTATAAAGTTACACTTCCATGAACAAATCAGGGTTGCTGAGCAAAATGCTTATGAGTACAAGATATGCATCATTAATGCACAGTGACAAGCTTGAGAACTCTCCCTGAGCACTAAACATATGTGTGCAATTACTTATGGGCCAGACTATTGCATGTCCCACAGGAATCTCAATTTCATCATCTCCAAAATGTGCTAAATCCAACCTGCTCTTCTTCTTGTAACCATGTTTCAGTGAACTGAAGTGCCATCCCAGCAATAATACTAGGTTGTCTTTGAATTATCCTTCTGACTTATTTTATGTGTCCAATCAATAAAAATTCCTGTCAATTCTATGACCTAATAATTTTTCAAATACCCTGTGGTTATCAAAGTTTTCCTGGAAGTAGATGTTGAGCCACAGACATGAGCACAAGCAGTTTATTCAGGTGTAACACCTGTGAAAGATAAAGAGAGAAAGAAATAGAACTGGACAGGAGGTTCTACTGGGTTTTATTGCAGATCTGATGCCCATGAAAGAAACGGGAGAAGGAAACAGGATCGGGCAGGGAGTTTCATACAACAAGGCAGATCTTAGAAAATCTAAGTCAACCCAGGAGAAAACTCAGCGCTAGGGACTGACCGTTGGAAGAGTACTATGTTAGGTAGAAGTGACCAAAGCCTGATGTTATAGCCATGTTGATCTCTGGCTGGAGCTCCTCGGGATAGGTGTGATCTCAATTTAAACACTGTAGCAGACCATGAAGAACAAAGACCTCATAGATGCAGACAGCAGCACAGTGATTACCAAAGGGAAAGGAGGTGGGGCAGGCAGGAGAGGTTAAAGTGAGGGCACATGGTGACAGGGGAAACTTGACTTTGGGGGGTGAACACACAACACAGTGTACAGATGATGTGTTATAAAATTGTACACTTGAAACCTATATAATTTTATTAACCAGTGTCAGGCCTATAAATTCAATAACATTTCTTAAAAAAGATACTGACACTAGAAGTTGGCTAACTGTACTTCTTGCAGCTAAAAAATCAAGTTCTTTCTTGAAGACAAACCCAAGTGGCATCTTGATGGCTGACACATAGCCTCTCTTCTTTCTGTTCCTGCTGTTACTGATTGGATTCAGATCCTCATGATTTTCACTCAGATAACTGCAGTGCTTCCCTAGCTGTGTCTCCTGACTATTCTTGTTCATCTCAAATCTGTACTCCATATAATGTACCACAGTCATCTGCTACAGAGAAAATGTGAAATGTTAATGCCCCTCTTAAAACATGTCAAATGATTATTATAACTATACAATATAATATGCAAGGCTCTTTATGATAACTTACTCACTTGGCTTTGACCACTGCTGTTCTCGCCAATACACACACACACAAGAGGTCATTCCAACACCCCATCCCTCTGAGAAAGGTTCCCTGATTTCTTCAGGCTACAATCTTTGTTTTTTGTTCCTTCATTTTTCTCATTAGACTGTAGGTTCATCCAGATCAGAAACCAAATCTTTCATCTCTGCTACTCTCATGCTGAGCTTACTGCCGAGAATTTAAACTGTCATATGTGGTTATCGAATTAACTAAATAATATGGATGAAAGTGAATATGAAGTCTCAAGAGGTATCGTATAATTTGGGGGTTTCAGTTAAGAAAAATTACTAAATCTACCCCATGATCAATAATTGCAATTTAAAAAACTTAGCACTGTATAATTAAAGATATAAAATATATTTGCTCATCTTGTGCAGAGGTTTTTGGTGAAACATCAAATCACCCAGGTGACTCAGTCCCACCACAACCCAGATGTGGCACCCTGTGACTTCTGACTTTTCCCAAAACTAAAATCACCTTTGAAAGGGAAGAAATTTCAGACCAGTGATGAGATTCACAGAAATGTGATGGTACAGCTGATGGCAACTGGGAGAACTGTGTGAGGTTCCAAGGTGCCTACTTTGAAAGGGACTGAGGTGTCATTGTCCTATACACAATGTTTCTTGTATCTTCTTCAATAAATGTCTCTATCTTTCATAAAAAACATGTTTGCTTACATTTAAGGTAGACAATATACTTGGGAATTGAACAATGTTTTGCTTAATCACCTATGTTTTGACAATGCATGATAATTCATTTAGGCTTAATTCCATATTTGCCATTCAATTCTATCTTAGTGACCTACACTATGGGCATCATATCTGAGAAAATTATCAACAATATCAGATTTCTAAAAATAATATGACATAGGGTGCAATAAAATTATGTTTAATTAATGTGTTCACAAATTTCTGGTCATTAAACAGAGACAAATTTAAGATTTTCTTATTTCTTATTTCTTAAAGAAAATTTAAGATTTTCTTATGTGAGAATATTTATACATGTTCTCTCAATAAGATAAAAAAATTCTTTACATTTAAATTTCCCCTAAACTCTGTATTTTAGCAGGAAGAAAATAAAGACATTTATTTTTTGTCCTCCTTTCCTCTCTCCCCTCCTTCCCTTTCCCCTTCTCCTTCCTTCCTTCCTTCCTTCCTTCCTTCCTTCCTTCCTCCCTCCCTCCCTCCCTCCCTCCCTCCCTCCCTCCCTTCATTTCTTCCTATTCCTACCCTTCCCTCCCTCCCTTGATTTCCTCCCCCCTTTTCTCCTTTTGAATAAGAGTTCTTTCTACCTGTGAAAAGAGAACCGGTTGTTCCACAAGTTGGTGACTGCATTGATACTTTCATTTTCATTTGTATGAAAGTTCT
>PVKM010029640.1:0-17664 GCA_004027735.1 Carollia perspicillata | reverse complement strand
TTAGGGTGCTAGGGCAGGGGAGAAGTCATGAGCCCTTAAGTAAGGCAGTGGCCTTGAGAAGAGAGAGGAGGGGGTGGAGCTGAGAAACAGGTCTCAGGTGGAACCAATAGGATTGGATGTAGGGGGAGGAAGGAGTCGAGGGTAATTCTTACCCTATTGAAACATGTGTGTATGTGTAAGTATATAACATCTATGTATGCATTACATATTTAATGAAGATAAACACGGCTTTCAGATAGCCTTCTCTTTATCTCTCCCCAATTACATAACTTGAATTATGCTTTATTGTGTTGGAAAGGGGAGTAATAAAATGGAAATTAGCTGAAAGAAAGTGAGGAGCAAACTTGACAGTAAAGATTTTTAAAGGAAAAATGGAAAAAACCTACAATTTTGGGGCCACAACCTTCTGAGAAGGTTCCTCTAAATGAGTGTCTTGGTCTGAGGCACAGGTGACTAACACAAGGCCCAAGGGCCGAGTCTGGCCCTCCACTTTGTATTATCTTACCTCTCAAGGCTGATGTGGCCCCTGGTGAAAATGAGTTTGACACCCCTGGTCCAAGGGAATAGCCACCAATGACCTGCTCCATAAATTGCTGATGCAACCCTACGTGCCCCGTGTGCAAGTCACTTCCAGCCGTCATCTGACCTGGGGCTGGGCTCCAGCTGACCTCCAGGGAGACTCAAACATCCTTAGTGAACCTGAATGACCAGGCCCCAGCGCTGTCACCACACTGTCCTCTGCCTTGCAGGAACATTCCCGTCCATTAGCTCCTCTTCACAACCCTGCGACAGTGGGAAGTCGCCTGACGGGTTGGAAGACGAGAATTCAAGTCTGTTTTTTTTTTTTTGCTTGTTGTTGTTGTTGTTGTTTGAAGGGCAGTATCTTAACTTCTCAAAGCTTCATTTTCACATTAGTACGGGACCAGTAACACCGTTCTTGTAGGATTATTGTGAGAACGAATACCAGTCATTGTGTGGAGAGCGCCTGGCTCAGAGTTGGTGTGTAATTCACACAGGGCGAGGAAAAGTAGGTTTGCAGTTGTTTGTAGGGACACATAATGCAGTGATTCATAAATAATAGTACAAGAATAATCTGTTTCGAGGACTCCCAACTGGAAGCCTACTTTTGCCCCATCTTCTATTTTTACCCCCCCAGCCCTCCTCCTCCCTCTGTCTCTCTGTTTCTCTTCCTTATTCCAGGTTTTCTGACTCTTAGGACTCTTTCTGCCACTCTGTCTCTCTGGAAATAAAACATAAATAAAAATAAATATATAGAAACATATTGAATATATAAATATTTTTATATAAAAATATAACTTGCTGTAGAGGGTTTGTCTGAAACACCTTATCATAAATTGCATACTCATCCAAAGGGCTAGATTAGAAGTCTTCAAGTGTACTTGAAGGAAACCCGGAGGGAAGGTGAGAAGGAAATGTCAGAATTATGATTTGGATTAATGTAGGTCAGCTTGAGAGACAGAGTCTGGCTCTAGCTCTCTCCGCTGCCCACACTGGCTGGTCCCAACTCCTGCTGCTGTCCTTCCGATAAAGAACAACTCTGCCGCCTCCCAGGACCCAAGGTGCTCCTGCAGCCTCTGGCAGGCCTGGTTGGCTAACCCAGCGTCTCAGGTGCCACCCGAGATGCTGGAGAGGGGCCACTGGCCCGGTCTTCCCAGCAGCTCCCCTGGGTGCCGTCCACTTGGACTTGGTTTCACTCTGAAGTTAGAGAGCAGTGGCCTACATTTCCAGCTAAATAAAACTGGGGCAACGATCCTGTCAAGCCCGCCTCCTCGACCTTCCGTCCCCTGTGCTCGCTTCTGTTTCCCCGCCAGGAACGCCTTCCCAGTGCCCCTCTACCTACTCACATCCTGTCCTCAAATCCCTGACCAGAGTTTCACTTCGGACTCCTTCCCTGCAGAAATGTGAGCCCTTGGTGCAAAGAGAACAGGCACAGGAAGGCTCACTGCAACATTTGTCAGAATGCAGAAACCAGGAAAATAGCCCAGAGGGCCATTCACAGGGTTTTGGATAAACTGTGGCATGAGCAAGTGACTCACCATCTCAGAACTTCTAGCTCCTGTCTGTGACCTGGAAATTACTCATGTGCAGCCTGACTACACAGACTGGGGTGACGGTTATTATATGAAAGCACTTTGGTTAATTGCAAATGGTTTTACAAATATAAAGGGTATGAGGAATCAACAGTGAAAAAAAGTCCTTCGAGACCTTTTACAAAAAAAAGGCATTTTATGTATTTAAACTCTTGGCACTCACAAATTTAACATTTGAGTTTTTGCCAACCTGTAGAATGATACCTTAGCAACTTGCAGTTAGGCCGAGGCATATATTTTTGTCCATCCATGGACGTGAATATCTCACATAGCATGAGAAGTAAATACAAGAATTGGTAGAGGTTAAAATGGGATTACATTAGTAGAGTCTTTGAAGGCTCATCAAAACAGACATTTGTTCCATATTTTTATGCCCCTATTATGGGGCTGTGGCTAATGGGGAAAGAGTAAGACAAAAACGGTAAAAATTGAAGGTGTACTATATAATTAGATAAACATTACATACATTCGTAAACCAAGTGGCGTGCATAGCAATCTACAACAGTGTCGTAAACAGATTTCTCCGTGTATCGTGCATCGCTGAGAAGAGGGGAGGACTCAAATGCAAAGCAGAGGGATTCGAATAGGGATAGATTTGCGTAAGCTTGGTGCCATAATACAACTCCAGGAAGTACATTTAATTTTACCTCATTTAAGTGGAAAAATGTCCACGTGGCGTGTTTACTTCTCTCCCACTTGGCATTCTGGCTGTAGGCGCTGTAGTTGCCTGCATTGCAGGCTGCTTCCCATTTTCTGCTCTGCCACCCCCCAGGGTGTGGCCCTGGCCCTTCTGGGCCCAGCAGCACTCTGGCTACCACCTGCCAATTTTGAGCAAGGGAGGGGTAAGTAGGACCACACCTCTCTCTCTCTCTTTATGACAGTCGAAGAACAGGCACACACCACTCACATCACCTGGCCACACCTAGCTGCTCAAGAATCCAGGAATGGATTCTTTATTCTGAGTAGCCCCGTGCCCCAGGAGAAGCCGGAGATTGTATCACTGAAGGAGAGGAAGTACAGACACTGGGGCACAGCTCCCGGGCCTTGTCACAGTTCAGCCCACTGCCGGCCAGTGAGCCAGCCAGCCGGTTGATCAGACGGGAGGAAATCAGAATGGAGGAAAGGACAAGTTCGCGCAAGAAAATTGTGACTCAGAGCTTATCACATCGGTTAGGGCGTTCTTGGGATTGTTTACCTGGCTGTATTTGGGGTTTCACTAAGTCAAGGTTTCATTGAAATTAAGTCATATTGAATGATCTGCCTGACTTTCTGTTAGATATGAAGGCTGCTCAGAGGCAGTCAGAGAAAGGAAAAAGCAAGCTCTGACGTCCTCTGGTCTAACAGAGCTGGGCCTCAGCGTTGTCGGAAGCTGGCCTGGTGCTCACAGCCGGACCATGTTGTCCTCCTGTTAGACATGAGCCCGTTCGCCCAGCACCAGCTTCAGACCACGTCCCTCTGAAACCATGGTCTAGGGAGACCGTGCAAGGCCACTGCATAGCTTTGTCTAAGCAGACAAAAACAAGGCCCTTGTACAAGTCCCAGAAAGGCCCACCAGACATCCTCTCACCCAGCTAATAAGAATGCTTCTTTACCATTTTATGGCTCTCTCTGTGCTAGTCAGCTCTCCCTGCAGACACAGTTACTGAAACAGCCCATCACAGAACTGCCCACTCGCGGATACTATATCCAACCTTGAGCAAACCATTTCCTTAGACCTCCCCCAAATCCACCCAACCAAAACCCAAATCCTGTGATACCCTCTTACTGTGGAGGACACGCAGTTCCCCAGGAACCCACCTTATGTAACTACAGGTGTATTCCTTGTGGTCTTCAGCTGGAAGACATCGACATGTTGTTGTGTGTGTCGTGTATCCAAGGGGTCCTCCAGATTCAGAAAAGCTGGATTCATTTACAAGAGACCCCACTGCAGCCTTGGGTCAGTTTCTTAACCTCTAAAACAAAGGTGTCAAACTCATTTTCACCAGGGGCCACATCAGCTTCGCAGTTGCCTTCGAAGGGCCGAATGTAATGTTAGGACTGTGTCCATGTAACGACTCCTTAACTAGGGGCAAGGAGCTCAGCACTGCCACGGGGTAGAAACAAGGTGCGGGCCTTGTGTTTGCCACCTGTGCGCTAAAAGGTTTGGTTTCCTAATCTACAAACTAAGGGTGGTTAAGACCAACTTCAGAGGTTAAATGAAAGAATACGTGTGAGAGTGCTGTTTAAAACCGCAAATCTAAGGTTAAAACTACGAATCTAAGGCGTTTGATTTTGACTGTGACAGGAAGATAATGACATTCTGTTTCTCTAAGGTTTGAGCTCACATCAATGAATAGCTCAAGTTGTAGCTTCACCTCCATCAGCAAGTAATCTTTCATTTATAGTTCCCCCTTACCTGTCCTTCGAAAGGAACTATGAACCAAGACCCTGATCCTTGGAGTATTTCTACCCAAACTGGGTAGAAATAGTTTTGGTAGAGCCCTCTTGGGAAGAAAGTTATTCTGGAAAGAAGATACAACCTTATTTGAATGGAGGGAAAAAAAGGCAAAAGTCACGTGACGGGTTATTTTGTGTCACACCTAGTCGGAAGACAGCCCTTCGCCCTAACAGCCTCTGTCAAACTTTCAGTGGACTTCAGACGTGTAAAGGGACACTCCGTGACCAAGACATAGCTCAGCTCCAGTTACTTCTCAGTGTCAGGATCACCCCAGGCTTGTGCAGATATAAAAAGGGGCTGCACCTGGAGAGGAGTAATTGGAGTAAGAATCCCACTCTGCCTTTTGCTTGATATGTGACCTTGGCCAAGTACCTGACCATCACTTGCCTCCTTTAGAAAATGGAACTAGGGATGCTCGCCTTGTAAAAACTACTTCAGTCATCACTCCAACAGGATAATGCATATGAAGACTCTTTTTAAAAAAAAAGGTTTAATTTATTTAATTTGACAGAGAAGGGAAAGGAGGGGAGGAAGAGAGGGAGAGAATGCATGGGAGAAACATTGATGGGTTGCCTCGCTCACACCCCAGGTGTGAACCGGACCCACAACCCAGGCATGTGCCCTCACTGGGAATCAAACCTGTGGCCTTTCAGGTCACAGGCCGGGCTCAATCCACTGAGCCACACCAGCCGGGGTGTATGTGAGAACTCTTCATTGTGAAATGCCATATAGTCAGGAAAGGAGCCATTATATTCTTAGTGTTGTTTTACTCGGAGGGTGTCCCACATGGCTTGTTCAGTATAATAAGCTTTTGAGCACCAACTTTGGGCCAAGCACAAAATGGACACTGAGAACTCAGAGTAAAAGGCATAGATTTCCCTGTCCACATGGTACTCAGGGTCAAGTCCAAACATTGGTTGTAATTATGTCTAATTAAGGTAAGGGCAGCATGTCGAGATGGGCCCCAGGTGTTGCACGTTTTTCTTAATGTTGCTGTGAGTTTGGCGCCGACACTGTTCACGGATGAGGAAAGTGAGACCAAGTGGCCTTCAATGGCTGTCGTGGTCACCCAGCTGAGATGGTCTGACTTCTAAGCACTGGCCTTCTCCATCCCAGCATACTGCCCATCCCTTACCAGCATTCTCTCACAGCATGTCGCCATGCTGATGACAGGTTAATTTCTGTTCATTATAAGGAAATTATATTGTGGGTTGCCTGTCTCTCTAGACATTGAGGAAAGTGCCTTAGTTATTTGGACATGTCCCCAAATCTCGCGTTAATAGCTAACCGATCTCCTCATTGCCACGCTGGGTTCTGTCAGCATCCAGGCACACAGTCTCTAACCGTTTCTTGTTTCGCCTTCCCCCACATCAGACGCTCATCCTGCCCGGGACTTGGCTGGGGTTTAGCAGATCCCATCCTCTCTCATTACCTCCAACAGAGAGGGTTTACTTCTGCCAGGTGGTGAACAAGTTCACCTTTATTTAGGTGTTCTTCTTGCAATTTGGGGCAACAGATTTGAGGGTGGGGAAGGTAAATTCTATCACAACCAGTGTGAGGGCATACATTTATAAATAGCATCCCTGATTCTCTCTTGACATTATCGATTCATTTATAGGGCACCATAAGGTTTACAAAGGACTTTCCTGTTCTTTATCTCACTGGTCCCCCACTAACAACCCTGAGAGTTTGGAAACAGGGCATTTAAGTAAATCCTCCAGGCCACCCAGCCTGTAACTGGCAGAAGAAATTCGAGTCTGCTCCTCAGGCCCCAGTCCTGGGCCTCTGCTCTCTGCCAGGTCACGGCACAACCTGGGGTTAGTGACAGTAAACTGGGCTCAAGCACTGAGAGTGGTTGTTACTCACTTTTCTCCTCCCAGAAGATCCCAAGAGGATCTTCTGAATTATAGATTACAGCCGCTGGCCTAGCCCCTGAGACACTGCTGAGGACCCTGAGTGCTTTCCCCGGACATGGGCACCTGCCGACAGGTCTGGGAGGGGTGAGTGAGGCACAGAAGGAGGCTGGCTTTCAGGAGCGCAGCCCACTGGGGTTAGATTGCCAAGGAGCAGGGACATTTCTGAGGAAAGAAGGGGACTCTGGGGACTGCTAGTTTCCATAATGTAAATGGGGAATTTTATCTATTATAAAGTGCTTAGATGTAAATACACGTTCTCATTCGGAGTCCACATTTTCCTCCAGAGAGGATGCTTTGTGGATTATGGGTATATTCACTAATGTACGTCGTTAATGAAGGAGACATTTTAAATCCTGAGGATTCATAGGCTGTCACTGCTAAAATTTTTTTAAAAGTATAAAATAAGCCTGATCGAAGAATTTGTTATTTGTATCACTCTTGTTATACCTATAATTTTATCATTTGGATAGTCTCTAACAGCTAGGCAACAATCCCTTCAAGAAAGCCTACCAAAATTCTTCATCACCATACCTCCAACCAAAGAGAGTCAGTTCTGGAATGGCTTTCTATCCGAACCCTGAAGGATTTCTACCTGGAAGGCCCTGACAGGTTTCTTGACCCGGCACCAGCTGACTGTCTTCAACCAGTGTCCCTTGACTTCGTGTGACCCACTTCCAGGCTTCAGAAATTTCGACAGCACCGGAGGTAGACTCACTTCCTCCCCTGCTGTGGCCTGAGAGTGCAGGGCCGCGTGCGGAGGGCGGGCGGCTGGGAACGGCGGTGGAGAGGCGGGTCAGTGGCTCTGCGTGCTTGGGGCTCTTTGCCAGTAAGAGATAGGAAGTGGGGTGGCCTTCAGCATGGACGGAGTGGGCAGAGCTCTGGGAACAGGAAAACCCAGTCCACCCTCCACCCTTGTCCAAGGACTGGTTGTGTCAGGCCTACCGGTTGGGAAGAGCTGCCCTAGATTTTCATCCAGAAGAGATTCAAGAGGACCCAAAACCTGGGCATTTAACACTTAACACTTTACCCGGTGATAAATTATAGAGCAGCTAACTGGTCTGTAAACAGTTGCTCAAATGCCCTTTCAGTTTCCCAGTGGCAATAAAGTCTGATCGAGATCTTACGTTACATTAAAGATTTAGCGATTCCAGTCAGGATATTTAAAACCTCATGCCAGGTGGGAGATGGTGTCACATTCCTCACACCAAATTTCTGAGTCTCACAGCTGGGCATGAAGGTTTTTTAAAAAGCAATATTTGAGGTGGGGAAAAAATTTTTTTTAGGAAAAAAAAACCTAATCAACTTAATTTAAATGGAACGAATGATGATTAGAGCTGATCATTGTCTGCCAGAGCTTGGCCTGGTGTTTCTAAAATAAAATCAATGACAGAGTTTTCAAAATGAGGTCATTCGGGTTAGAATTCAGCGATCCGTGAAGATCAATGATTTGTGCGAACTCAAATCTTCTCAGCTTACCTGGCCGCCAGGGCTAATATTTCACAACTCAGTGTGAACAGCAGTGCGTTCTTTGTCCTGGGAGTCACCAGCCCATTCAGCATTTTTATAAATGAAAGAGTGGAATCTGAGGTCATCAAAATTCATTCTTCATGCTGGAACTACAACTGTAGACTTCAGTGATTAATTTGTAACCCTTCGTATCTCAAAAAAAAAATCGGCATATCCCCAGGGCCTGGCGCAGCACCTCACACAGGTTTTGTTGACTGGGTAAAGGCCTGAATCAGTGAGCGAGTGGACATGTGGGAAACACAGGCTGTGGCTCAGGGAAAGGACCACAGGCGCGCAATTGTTATTAAAAGAATGTGCCATCCCTGAAATTGCTGTTACTGGTGCCAGTTCCTATTTATGTTTATGGATCATTGGGAATTTTGGAGTACACTGCCCATACTTTCTGCCTCATTACTCGAACCAGAAGGGGAAAAATCAATCTTAAGTGGAAGCTTTTTACCTAAAGAGTATAAAACGTTTATTTTCCCAGTGTTGTTTTAGCGGTAGCTATTCGAATCACCGAGCTACGCAGACCTTTCCAGAGGGGGCTCCAGGCCGGTGACAAGCGTGGCTGTAATGCCGACAGGGCCAGGGCCGTTGCTGGTCTCCAGATAGGCTCACTGGCCTCCACGGCTGTCGCACTTGGCTGCAGAGACAGTTGGGGCTTCTTTCCACGGCTTTGTCCCAGCCTCTCTGGTTGTGGGAGTGGCCACGTGCTGCTGGTTCTTGTATAATAAGGTCCTCTGAGGTAACAGTTCCACACGATAACTTTTAGCAGAAAGAAAATGTGTGAGGACTCTCCCGAGTCGGGACAAGCGTGGCTGGGATCTAAGGTTGGACATCAAGGCCTTCCCCCCTGTGGCTCAGGATCAGTTGTTGGCAAAGTCTTTGTACTGACTGGTTGAACTTCATCCTTTTCACTCACATTGTTCTTAACCCCCAACCCACTTATTCCCATGTGGCTTCAGCTCTCTGGCTTCAAAACACTTCCACCACATCCACCTTGTAAGTAGACACTCATTGGAGTAGCTAAAGAAGGGATAAGGAATGGGGTTGGGGCCCGGGGGTGAGGCTCATAGGCACACTGCTGGAGGGTACCCGAGATAAACATCCCACACGTGATAGCTTTGCATACCTGATCTCCTTGTCTGCGTCTTTGCATGGTGCTGTCTGGGCCATTACGAATCGCCTTGACTCATACTTCTGGTTTTGAGTTCAGCTTCTAGGAATGCATTATTTCACGCCTTGTGGAGGTGGGACTAGATGTCACATGAGTGGCACAGCCACCCAGCAACCTCAGGCTCTCTGGAACCCACAGGTGTGATGAAAGCAGGTACCATGTGTCTGAGAGGCCCACGTAGACACAGCACAGCCTGTGTCTGAAACACTCGGCTTCTGAGAATAATGCATTCTCCCTGAACGCCCAGTAACTGAGCTTCAGATTTTGATTCTATCGAAGTTGACTGTCAGAGTTTGATGAGGAACGAGGTATTTACCTAGTCTCAAAGTATTCCCCCACAAATTACTTAGCACTTACAACAGGAGAAAAAATAGAAATGACTCAGTGGAGAAATGGGGTAGTACTTAACCAAGTGATAAAGATGAATATCACCCACAAACATCGTGTACCTCCAAGCATGATAGATACCTTGAAAAGAACACAAAATTACTTGACTAAAATTCTAGCCAAGAAATGCAAAAGCTGAGTCTAATTACGAGGAAACATCAGACAAACCCAAACTGAGGGAAATTCTATAAAAAAACTAGCCCGAATTTTTTAAAATGTCAACATCATAAAAGCTAAAGAGTTGTTAGAAATGAAAAGAGACTAAAGAAATATGAAAACTAAGTGCAACACGTGATCCTGCACTAGGAAAAAACCATCTTGTCAAAGGACATTGTTGGGGTAGGGTAATTAATGAAACTGGAATGTTGACTTGGATATGAAGTATCAATGTTACATTTTCTGAAGTTGTTTACTCCGGTTATATAAGTCCTTCTTAGGAAATACACATTAGAGTAGTAAGTAGCAAAAAGACAATGTTACATATTGGTAACAAATATAAGAATTCTTTGTAGACCCTAATTTTTTGTAGCTTTTCTGAGATGTTGAAGTTATTCAAAATGAAAGGGCTGAAAGGTTATCCTACAATCAAAAACAAAATGAACAAAACCCTCAGATTCTCTGCCCCAGAATGGGTCAGCAGTCAGCTAGATGAAAGGCCTGGGAAGAGATACGGTCCCCCCCACCCCCCCTCCCCTTACCCTCACTCCTGAATCGAATCAACCCGGGGCAGGGGTGGACGGTTCGTGCTGAGACCCCCACCAGCAGGTCCCCACTCTGTTTCAAGGGCAGGGGGCCCGGGAACTGCTCGGCTGCTGTCTCTGTCTCCGCCCCACAGAGCCAAGAATTCTCTCAGTAACAGTAATGGTGGCCGCAAATTGAGGTCAATAGGAAAACAGATCTGTTTTGGGTTGTAATGCTGCACATAATGTGATGAGTGGACCGAAAAGAATGTACCCCAGTGAAAAGACGGCCTGTGAACTCCGGGTCTGGTTCTGAAAATCCTTACGATGCCCAGCATAGAAAACAGGAAACATCAGTTAAAATGGGAAATCGCTGTGGGCTGAATTACTGTAATTCCTCATCTTACTTAGAAGTTGGCATGGCGTAGGGCCTTCATCCACCGCCTGACGTCTCTGCTTTTCTCTGCCTTGATAATTTTGCCCTTTCTTTACTGTAGGGTGGTGCATTACCAAGCTGAGAGGCTTTTAGGCTGCAATTGCTACCTTTAAGTATGCTTAGAAATTGTGTTTTTAAAGAGCTGTTTGTTTTTGCCCTGTCTCTAGGTTAAAAGCAGTCTAGCTCTGTCTCTGGTTCTGGTTTCCTCCTCCTGCCGCCTCTTTATTCCTAAGTAGGCGAGATCCAGCACGGAGAGACTCGCACCCCAGCTTAATAATAACCCAGGAGTAAGTGACATGGCCATTATGATGATAGGCAGTTAAACAGAGGGACATTCTCCAAAGCTCATGCGCCCAACAGGAAATTTGCTCTTCAGTCCTCTCCCATCTCTACTACTCCTCCGGGGTCCCCTAAAGTATTGGGGAAATTTTGCCAGCCTGTCCAAGCTACAAAATAGAGATAATTATACCTGTTCCCCGCCTGCCTTGCCGAGTTGCCTGAGGACTCACATGGGGTGATAAATAGCTCAGTAGTGAAACACTGGAAGCAATGTACAAATAAGAGGGTGTACTTCTCTTACTGGATGGGGATCTGAGTGAGTAGTTGGGCCCTTTCCCTTTGGAAGGAAGACAGTCTTTCTGTGTGACCTGGTCTGCACTCTGATGGGGATTCCATCTTGGCTGCCTATTTCCCGTCTCTACTGCCAAGTACTCAGCCTTGCCCTCCTGGCCTCCTCTCAGCCACCTCTACTTTTCCTACTTATCTAGTCTGTTTGTTTTCTGCCTCACCGAAGAGAAAGTAAGCTTGATGAAAGTAGGGGCCTTGTCTATGTGGTCTGCAAGCGTTACCCCAGTGCCTAGAACAGTGCTTGGCTCCTAGTAGTGGCATAACTATTGGAATGAATGGATGAACAAAGGGGTGAAATAATACTTTCTGTCCTCAGTTTTCTTCTCTCCCATTCACCCTCTGTTCTGCACAGTCTCACTCATGCCTATGGCAACAACTTCTTAGCAGCCAATGGAGGACTCCCAAGTTGATGTTCCTGGCCAATTTCTGGCTCCTAAGCTCCAGAGTGCCAGATCCAAACACCCAACATCTGTATAGGAAAGATAAAGAAAGCTCAGTAAAGATTCTTGAACCAGAATATTTGCTTCTTGGCTGTTGATTGGGGCAAATGATGTAACTTCTTTGTGCTAGGGTTTCCTCACCCTTAAAGTGGGGATTAAGAATAATACCAGCCATGTGGGTTTGCCAGGACAATTAAATGAATTAATACATGTAAGCAGCCTGACACGCAGTGAGCCCTCAACACAGCTCATTGGACAGGGGTTTCATTTTAGCTTATGTTCCACCTGGTAAATCAGGGTGATTGCCTTCTGCCGTGTTTTCATGGTGGAATAAAGCAGCGCTCTGCTGAATCCTGAACTATTTTCTCCCAGTGAAGTTTAGGCTTACTCTTTGCCTGTGGCATTCGGACCATGGATATCCACATCCCTGCTCAGCTCCAAAAAAAGTGGCTTTTCCAGCCCTGCAGACATGATGGTTGAGACAGTTCATGAGCTCTGAGGCCTTTCCTTGGCCTGCAAACTCCCATTTGCTCACCATCCACAAGCCATAGGAGGGACACCCCGCCCCGCCCCGCCCCACCCCAGCACACACCCAGTACAGTACAGGTTCACTTCTCAAGCTCTGGCTCCTAGAAATTCAGCCCCTTCTTTAGCTGTGTGAATGATTTCGGCAGCAGATA
This sequence comes from Carollia perspicillata, assembly GCA_004027735.1. Lineage (NCBI taxonomy): Eukaryota > Metazoa > Chordata > Mammalia > Chiroptera > Phyllostomidae > Carollia > Carollia perspicillata. The sequence continues at coordinate 5,264 of PVKM010029640.1, read as the reverse complement.
GTGGGGTACGTTCGGATAAGAAAAAGACCCCCTAAATGGGCAGGCCCATGCTCATTTTGCAGTCTTGTTTGTAACTATAGTAATGTCCCAATCCAGTTGAGATTTTCATCACTCTGGTCAGGAAATTCATAGTGAAGGTTACTACAGCAACCTTAACTCAGCTCTGGAAAGCATATCCCTTACAATGGGCCCTTTCAGAGGCTGGCCCCCCGAAGCTGGGCAGTGATTCAGGCCATTCGAAACACAATGGGGCAAAACAGAATAGAAAGGAACCGGGCATTGTGTTGGGGCCTCCCATTGCCGTCCGTGGCATTGCACATTGTGGTCCGTCCTTGGGCCCAGCTCCCGTTGGGTCTCGGCCGTGGTACGCTTTCACTTTCACCGCTCACATGCCTGCCAGTCGCAGTGCAGGCACGGAAGTTTAAATAATAATCCCTACAGCGGTGTGCACGCTCACAGTCAAGAAATGCTGCAGAAACGTCTTTAAGAAAAGGGGGTACAATTATTGATTTGGAGACAAGGGAAACAGCAATCGGGTGTGTTTTAGAACATTCAAACCACTTTTCAAAACTGATAAATTGGCTTTGAAGCCTTGGAAAACAACCACGGATTTTTTTTTAATAGAGAACATTTTAAATGACAAAAATCCAATCAAATAAAATCACCCTTGACTTTATTCATAGCCGCTCAAAACAAACCCACCCAGCAAACAAAATTCGCCCACTGATTGGAAAGGATTGGTTCACTTAATGTTTTTTAAAACTAGAGGATGTGATACAGGCTTTTCAAAGCTGAATTTGGTAGCCATTTGGCATGTGGACTGGAGTTATACCAAAAAAAATGGTGGCTTCATTACAATGGAAGTTGAAAGGAAACTTTTTCTTTAAATGTTTTTTCCCTTTAAAGCATTGATGGTATTTTATTCACATGGTTTGCCCTACGATCAAACAACTTTTTCTTGTATATTTAGATCTAGAGTTGTTTTATTTCCTCTCCCTCTTTAATGTTTCCCGCATGTTTAATTTAAATCATTTGCCTTTTATCTTTCTCGGGATCTCAAGCAATTTCTCTCTTTTTTAACCTTTGTACTCCTCTTACTCCACTGAATTAAAAAAAATAATAATAAATTGAAATGAGTTTTTCTCTAAGTGCAAAGCTAGCAGCTCTGCCTGTACTTTAAACCCATACAAATGCTGTCAAACATATGGCAAAACCGTTTGCTTTTGATTCCAGGGAGCGTGTGGTCACTCCCAGGGATCTTGGGTGTTGGCTATTTGATCAGTAAGCTGTACTGTGCTTTTGGCCCAACTCCCTGGAGGAGGAGTAATGGCCAGGGAGGATATTAGACTGCTGGCGCTGCTTTTCCTTATGTGTTGGGTCTTGGGGCTTGGTCAGAAAGAGACTTTTGTGCACTGGGGAGCAGAGAGGAGTACAAACCCTTTCAGCATTTTTGCAACCAGAAACCATGCAAACGTTTTTGCAAATCCACTTGTGGTCTTGCTGGCAGTTTCTGAGCACAGCCCTCTTGGGGAGGTGGTGGTATTGACATCTATTTTCTATTCACTGTCCCGGCCCAAACAGAGCGCACTGTTTTCTCCGCGACTGGGTAAGCACCGTGCTCTTTGCTACCGAACACGGAGAGCAGGTCCCAGTTTGTCGCACTTCCTCACAGGAAGGGGTTTCTGTGATTACCGCACTGGGATCATTTGCGTGTCAGTTCTAGCTCCCTTGACTCTCATTCCTGTCCTTATTACAAGGAAGACCAGAGTTTACTACCCGCTCTTGACTTTACAGGGCTGAGAGTGCTGTGTGGTTTGACTTTGAAAGCTACGCGTAATAGGTTCCTCCAGTGGTTCCCTACTTGGGACTGTTTGGCAGTTGATGTCTACTTTGCCTTTTTCGTCTAAGTGAGGATTTCTGTGAAGATTTTACGTATATATTTTACTGATTATGCTATTACAATTGTCCCACTTTTTTTCTCCCCTTTCTGCCCCTCCACCCTGTACTGCCCCCATCGGCATTCTCCCCCACCCTTAGTTCATGGCCATGAACCATACATTTAAGTTCTTTGGTTTTCTCTATTTCCCATGCTATTCTTAACCTCCCTCTGTCTATTTTCTACCTACCATTTATGCTTCTTATTCCCTTTACCATCTCTCCCATTCTCCCCCCGACATCCCCCTGCTGATAACTCTCCATGTACTCTCCATTTCTGTGATTCTGTTCCTGTCCTAGTTGTTTGCTTAGTTTGTTTTTGTATTTTTTAGGTTCGGTTGTTGATAGTTATGAGTTTGTTATCATTTTACTGTTCATATTTTTGATCTTCTCTTCTTAGATAAGTCCCTTTAACATTTCATATAATAAGGACTTGGTGATAATGAACTCCTTTAACTTGACCTTATCTGGGAAGCACTTTATCTGCCCTTCCATTCTAAATGAAAGCTTTGCTGGATAGAGCAATCTTGGATGTAGGTCCTTGCCTTTCATGACTTGGAATACTTCTTTCCAGCCCCTTCTTGCCTGCAAGGTTTCTTTTAAGAAATCAGCTGATAGTCTTTATGGCAGCTCCTTTGTAGGTAACTGTCTCCTTTTCTCTTGCTGCTTTTAGGATTCTCTCCCCATCTTTAATCTTGGGTAATGTAATTATGATGTGCCTTGGTGTGTGCTTCCTTGGGTCCAACTGATTTGGGACTCTCTGAGCTTCCTGGACTTCCTGGAAGTCTATTTTCTTTGCCAGATTGGGGAAGTTCTTCTTCTTATTTGTTCGAATAACTTTTCCACTTGTTGCACTTTCTCTTCTCCTTCTGGTACTCCTATGATTTGGATGTTGAAATGTTTAAAGATGTCCTGGAGGTTCCTAAGCCTCTCCTCATTTTTTTGAATTTTTGTTTCTTCATTCTGTTCTGGTTGAATGTTTATTTCTGTCTTCCTCTCCAAGTCATTGACTTGAGTCTTAGTTTCCTTCCCTTCACTGTTGGTTCTCTGTATATTTTTCTTTATTTTACTTTGAATAGCTTTCATGTCTTCCTCTATTTTGCAACCATATTCAACCAGTTCTGTGAGCATCCTGATTACCAGTGTTTTGAACTCTGCATCTGATAGGCTGGCTCACTCTTCATCACTTACTTCTATTTTTGGAGCTTTGATCTGTTTTTTCATTTGGACCACATTTTTGTTTTTTTTTTGTTTTGGCACACCTGTTATGTTGTAAGGGGTGGAGTCTTAGGTATTTGCCAGGGTGGGGCAACCACATCACTGCATTGTGGCTGTGTAAGCGGGGGAGGGGTCCGAGAGGTAACAATGCCACTTTCTTGGCTCTCACCCCACTTTCAGTAACTTGCCCCACTACCCACAAGCAAATCGGGCCTTTCTGGTGCTGGTTCTCGTGTGGGTGGTTTTGCATGCATTCTAAGACCCTGTGAGTCTCTCCAACAAACTCTCCTGTGAGGCTGGGAGTTTTGCCCACTGCCACAACCCCCACAGATTTTTACAGCTAGAAGTTTTGAGGCATTGTTTCCCCCACTGGAACCTTGGGTTGCATGGTCTGTGTTGCTCTCCAGTTGTTCGTCCCAGTTTATCTGCACGCAAATGTGGTACTGCCCAGTCTGGTCCTCCAGCTGCTGCCTTACCGCATGTCCTCTCTGTCCCTCCTACCATTGTGGATGAATGTTTCTTCTTTAATTCCTGGATTGTTGGATTTCCATACAGTTTGATATTTGGGCAGTTCTGGTTATTTTTTGTTTTTAAATTTGCTGTTGTCCTTCTTTTGGTTGTGCAAAGAGGCAACGTGTATCTACCTATGCCTCCATCTTGGCCAGAAGTCCAATATTTTTTTGTTCTAGACATTTTTTAAATATGTTTGAATGTCCTTGTTGAGCTAAGAGGCATTTTTGCTACAAAGGGAAATCATCATCCATTCAAAAAAAATTCGAAGGAGAAGCATGCACTTACTGAACACCTGGGTGGGGCTCTGTCTTTGGAAGTGGCTATGAGGAGTACTTTGAAGGAGAGTGTATCAAGCACCCAAATGCCTCTCTGTTTACCATGGCCAGTCTGCTCTGTAGCCAACGCAATCCATCCAACTTGCCCCATGGGACCTACAGGCGGCTTCAGGTGCTCTGTTTAAATTCTCACTCTCAGAGAACGTCTCCCTTGAGATATTTCAGAGTGGAAATCCATTTCTTCTGTCTCCCACCATAGCCTCAGCGAAAGCTGCTGCGGATTTCTAAACCCACCAAACCCAAGTACAGATCTGGACTCGGTGACTTTCTGGCCAGTTTTGTCATCAGATACTTGGGGATCATCATGCCTCCTTGGTTCTACAATTGTTTTGAGACCAAGTGAAACAAAGCAGCAAACACAATGTTTGGCACTAGTAGGTGCTTAAGAAAAGCAATGTCCATGCCCTGTTCCCTCGACACCGTGGAGCACACTCCGCGAGGATGTGAGTTGCCTTTGTGATGCTGTATTATATTATAAAATACACTAAGCAATGGGCAGCGATCACCCAAAATTTCTTGGATTTTCCATGGAGTCGTGAGTTGTAGGCTGATGTGACTCACCCACGCCCAATAATCACATCAGACATGGTTAGTTCGTGTTTTGTTTTCAAGTTCAGTGACTCCGGGCCAGAAAAGTTACTATTGGAAGGAACACCATGGAATTCTCCAGCGAGAGGTCTCCAGTTAGACTACAGTTTTCTAATTTCTGCTGGCATCCCCCCCCCCCCATCTTCTGGAGTGTGCTTTTCTTTCTCCTTTATCTACTTGTTTCTGATTTTTAAGGCGATGCCTAGACTTGTACCCCACTCCTGATATTTGGATGGACACCCATTCCCTTCTGCAATCTGATTGCCAAACAGTCAAGATTCGCGAATAATAATGCTTATTCTTTGAAAAATTAAAATATTTGAAAGACCAGACTCATTTGATTGTTCTTTCCAGAAGTTTTGTTGGTGATTAAAACCTTCGCTATAGGTTTGCTCAGAAGGGACCGCGGAAGACAGCCACACAGGGCTGGACCCAGAGCTGGAGACCCAGGTTGTAGTCCTGGTTCTTCTGCTAAGCAGCTGGCACCTTGGACACGTGTCGGCTCTCCGGGCCTCAGATTCCGCACTTGCAAAGAGCGAGCTTTGGCCTGATCCATCCATAAGGCAAGGCCCCTTCCAGCTGTGAAATGTTGGGATTCAGGAGGTAGCTACAGAACTACCCTTGCCCCTTCCTCACCCTCGGCTTCCTTCGTAGTTTGTTTAAACACCTTCCCCT
>PVKM010029639.1:0-17673 GCA_004027735.1 Carollia perspicillata | reverse complement strand
TACTGACACAACTAGTGTCAGCGACAGACTCTGATCTGCAGGTCTACTGTGAACATTCAGGATGCCTGGAGTGCTACCCCAAGGCACAGCCTTCTTGGGAAAGGGCAGGCAGGGAAAGGCATGCTCCTCCTCCATAAGGCATGCTCCTTATGGCCGTTCTTGGTTGTGGTTATGGAGCAAGTCTCTAGACAGGGCTCGGTGAGCTCGGGGAGGTGGGACACAGGCGCCTCTTGTAGCCGCTGGTCACGTTACAGACACAGCTCTGACAGCACCCATCTTACCCCTTGGCAGAGTCCTAAGTCACTCCTCCCAGGAAGCAGATATGATCCGATTTTTTCTTCTGAATTTAGGAGAGGCCTCAAGTATTTCAGTAGGAATAAAAAGATGGTATCTTAAAAACATTCAGGGGATATTCTTCATGTTTTTGGAGCGTAATAGAGTCAGGAAGTAAAATTGCTCCTTGGAATTGGGTGGGCGAGGGTTCTCGAGTTCTGCTTAGGGGTCAGAACAGGTATTTTGTGATCTTTTCAAAACTGTGTATAAAGAGGACTTTAATTAGGTTTTGCTTCAAGACAGAGTAGGCTTTCAAAAATATTTGTTGAATGAATGAATAAATCAGTGAATGACCTAAAAAACAGTGTGGGGAATTTCTAGTGAGCTTCTTGCTCAGTGTTCCAAGATATAGAATGGAAAGCATGCTGGTATTGATGCTTTTTCATCTCCACTTTGAAGGGAGATGAGCTTACTTAGTTGTATTGATCTGGGAAGCAAACCCTTTTAGAAAGGATTAAATACTTTTGCTGTGTATACTCTATGATGTCTTCCTCAAAAAAACCCAAAACAAAACAAAACCCCAAAACCCAAAACAAAACAAACAAACAAACAAAAAGTGTAAAGGAAATCCAAGCATGTTTGGCTATTCATTGGGATCAGGCCTAAAAAATTTTATTGGAGCTTAGTTGTGGGGTTGTATACTTTGTTACCTCTTTCCAAGAAAAACAGACAGACAAAAAACTACAGTTACAAGAAACTGAAAGATTAAAATGTACTTAACTCTTCTCTTGGATCCCGCCAAAGTAATGCAGTTTATACTCCTCATATTCTTCCTTCTTGGTTGGTGTAAAATGTTCCTAAGAACTGGATAGTGATAGACCTTTGAGTTTCTAGAAACTACCATGACCTTTAGCTTTTACATCTCAAAGAGGAACAAAATTGTTTTGGAAGTCAAGTGGCTATTTTGTTACAATAGTTTCTCACCCTGTCCTCTGGTGCTGTCTCCATCATCGTCGTCGTCATCCACAGGGATTCATTTGGTCTGAAGTTCTCCACAATTCTAGGATGAGTGGTACCCAGTGGGAACATGACCCAAGTGAGTCTAGCGTCAGGAGTGGGCGTGTGATCATAACCTTATTACGGGTCAGATAGAAGGGGAAAGGAGTTTACCTTCCCCGTTTAGGGCATATTTTGTCCTCTTTGTGTTTCTTATTCTCTTATCTAAAACGGGAAGAGATAGGACATTTTATTAACTACATTAACTAAAAACTGCTTCTTAAGAGGTGGGAATAAGGGGAATAGATAAATAATAAATGCAGCCAGCTGTAATTAAAAAAATATATTTTCTTGAGAGGACACCACAAAGGGTCATACATGCTGTTTTGTCTACATTAGAAAGATTGTTATGTCTTCTGATTTTGGAGCAGGGCATGTTTCTAAAGGAAGGTTCAAAAGTGGAGGTACCTAAAGGTTCCTTTGGGGTGCTTCTGTTTCGGCTTACCTTCCTCCGCACAAAGCAAAGCTGACTAGTTGGCCAGCTGGTTTCAGGAGGCCTCACCCCCGACCCCGTTGTTGCCCAGGGGAGCGTGGTCTGAAAAGAAACAATGGAAGACTGTTGTCAGGAGGCCAGCACGGGTGTGGGCCCGGCGTGCCCTCAGCTGGGTCGGGATCTTGAGTTAGACTTCTCTGGGCTCCGTGAAGTGCCCAGTAATTGGTTACTGAAGGGATGCACAGGATGTGGGACTGAAAGTTTTCTAAGGTTCTGTCCCATTCTGATCATCTTCTGTTTTGCTTCATTTTCTTTTCACTTCATATTGAAGTCTAATGTACATCAGAGAAAGCACACATTTCATAGGTACACAATACAATGAATTTTTCCCATTTGATCACATACAACCAGCACCCAAAGTTTTTTTTCAAAGACTATTACACACGCCAGAAAGCTCGTCTTCCCCTCCCATTCATTCCCTGCCCTCCCCGCAGTAGTCTTCACTATCCTCACCTCTCACATCATGAATACAGTTTGTTGGGTTGTGGTTTGGGTACTCTGGGAAGCAGACTCAGCGAGATCAGGGTTCAGGAAATTCCTTAGGGAGAGCCCTTGGGGTCAGTGTTTGTGGGAGGGAAAGAATGGGAGGGGAGCAGGATGGGGCAGAGGGAGGAGTTGATCTGTGATTCAGTCTCATGGAAGCCTAGTTGATCCCATGTGGAGTTCTGGAAAGGCCTTTGCAGATGTTGCACGTTGCACAAGAAATAGGCATTTCTGCCCTGTGTTGACTGGTGCCTGGCTCCCCGGGGGAGGGGTGTGCTGGTGTTTTAGAGGCAGTTCCTAAGGAGGGCGGTAGCTGCTGGCTGTGTGCTGGCAGCACTCCTGGCCACGGGGACCTGGGCGTCACCTCACAGCATCCAGTCCTGCCCGCTCTAAGGCTTATTGCAACTGGAGTTATGCACTCTCGCATGTCTGGCTGCTCTCACTTTACATTTTGCTTGTGAAACTTGCCCTTATTGTTGTGTGTAGTTAGTCGCATGCAGGTTAGTCCTCAGTACTGTGGATACTGTGGAGTGTTCCATGTGTGATGGCATCCGGCACTGTTGTTACGCTTTCCGGCAGTTTCCAGTTTTTTGCTGTTACGAATAGTGCTGGTATGAAGGTGTTAGTGCTTACCTTTTCGTGAACGTTTCTGTTGGTATGCCTGGGAGTAGAATTGCTGGGTTGTGAAGTATGCATTTGCTCAGCTTGATCGATTGATTTTCCTCACCCAAGGACTTTTTTTTTCATTGCTTTTTTTCTGTTTAAGAGAGAGGAAGGGAGAGAGAGAGAAACATTGATACGAGAGAGGAGTGTTAGATTGGTTTTCTCCTGTTTGCACCCGGACCGGGAATCGTATGCGTCTTGACTGGGGATCGAACCCACAACCCAGCATGCGCCCTGATTGGGAATTGAGCCCACAACCTTTCGGTTATGGGACGACACTGCAGCCAGCAGAGCCCCATGGGCTGCTGTCCGTCAGTAGATGCTGTCTGCCAGTTTTCCAGTGGGCGACTATTACACACTTCCATGAGCAGGGTGTTTCTTCACCTGTATTTTATCATTTTAGCCATTTGATGCTTTCTCCCTATTTATTTAGCTAAACATTTTGAAATAGTTTTGCTATTTTTAAACTGACCTCAAAAATGTTTTCAGTGAACTGGTCCCACTGAAGAGGAAGTGGAGCATTGTAAACGAGTCGTATTTAGATATGATGATTGAGAGGTGGGACATAATAGTAGCCCATTTTTACTGTGCTCTTACTGGATTTTCAGGCAGTATTTCAGGTGCTTTACATGGATTGGCTAACTTAACCCTCAGAACAGCAGCACTGAGGGGAGGTGCGATTGCTTTTCTCAATTTAAAGGTGAGGAAACTGAGATAGTTAAAAAGTTGTTGAAGGTCACAGAGTGTAGTCTGTAGTCTGGCCCCAGAGCCATGTATTTAACTCCCACAGAATATTTTTTATCTTACTATATAATAGTAGAACATTTAAAAAAATATGTGGTCATGTGTTTTTTGAAAGCAGCCTGGAAATGAATTCTTAGGTATCTTGTAGGTGTTCCAAAACAGAGAGTGAGGATGGCCCTAGCTGACATTCGTTGGAGATGGGATCTCTGTACAGTGGCTTTCACTCGTGTTTCGATTATCATGGCGCAGAGTTGTGGGTCACGCTGGTCTTTATGCCATCGGGGCAGGCGCGCCTCGGACATGCTGCTGGTTCGGTCACAGAGCGCTGCGATTCAGTGTGCGGAGAAGCGCATCACGTGGGCTTTTTGTTCCCCGGTGCATATAAAACTTATGTTTACACTATCCTGTAGTTTATTAAATGTGCAATAGTATTGTGTCTAAAAAACGTACGTTCCTCAATTAGAAAGTATTTTATTGCTAAAGATGCTGTCATCTGAGCCTGTTGGAAGATGACGCCGATAGATGTGTTCACACCAGGGTGGTCACAGACATTCAGTTTGTAAAAAACCCTACATGGTGTCTGCGCAGCTCAGTAAAGAAAAGTGCAGTAAAGTGAGCTGTGCCTGTGTTGTTGCTTTTTCTACTCTTGTGATACCTGCCTCATGGTAGTCGTAAGAGCCGGCTGTGTTTTTGTTGTTGTGGGAAGTGAATGGGATAATGTAAATCATTTAACACCACCTAGCTCCTGATAGTACATGGTGATTAATATCAGCTGCCTTAAAAACAATAACAAAGGACTTTGCTTCAGCTTCTCAAGCCCCCACATCAAAGGAACTGCCTGCCCCCCATTGCTGCCTGCCAATCAGGGCGCAGTCCTAGCGTTTTGGTTATGACAGAGAGCCTGGAACGGCCTCCTCCCTAACAAACTTCCTGTCAGAGCAGACACCCTCTGATTTGGAGTGTCCTTTGGTGTTGGCTAGTATATAAAAAAATATGGAAATCACTTTTACATAATACAAGGAAAATGAAAATAACTACTTTTTGAGTGCCTGTGTCTGTGTCATACATGGAACAGATGCTTTGCATACACTCTATAACCTCATCCTCACAACAGCTCAGTGAGAGAGGCTTCATTCCCATTTACAGTTGAGGTTAGTGAGGCTTAGAGAGGCCAACTAATCGTGGTCTGTCAGAGAAAATCAGAGCGGGTCAGTAGTTAGGATGGTAAAAGATTTTACTCAGGAACTATTATAATTAATGGAGGAAAAGAGACCGCAGGATAGAGCTGGACTTGATTCTGAATATGGCATGGACAGACAAGTGGGGGTAATTACAGCCAAGGTGGGGGTGGGGTATGGATGGAAAACTGCTAAGAGGAAGCGTCAGAAATAAGTCCAGGGATGATTCTGGTTAAACAGACCTAGCAGGGGTTCTTGCTGAAAGCGGCCAGTCTGAGCAAGTGTCACTGGGGGATGGTTGGGGGTGAAGAATTGGATCAGGTATGGAGGATGGGGAATTCCCAATAAACCGACTTAGCGAGATTTTTGCCGTAGCTGGGCAGGATAGGGCCCACAGGGATGCACAGTGAAGGTCAAGGCTTAGAGGGCTTCAGAGAGCCCGAGTAGAGTCTGTCTGGTCAAGGAGAGGGTCTGGTCAGATCCTACAACCAGCAGGACGCAGAGGTGGGTTGGAAACTCAGGGCCGTGTGGTCTTTTCGCCAGTGCTCCTTGCTGTCTCCAAGCCTCAAAGGGGTCTGTGCCTTGGTAGCCTGTGGAAGGGGAAAGAATTTAGGTGGCTACCCAGAGCTCCCAGGTTTCCTAGAGGTGGAAAGGCATCTTACAGTTTATCTGTATGTCTCTGGAGGGTCAGCCATGAACTTAGAGGTGCGGTTCTTATCAGGAAGATCAGATCTGGTACACGAGCAAAAGGCATTATTTAATTTCTGAACTCGTAAAGAACAAACTTTAGAAATTCTGGTAAACCTCCTTATATTTTAAACCATTAAGTATAATAATGTTTACGACCTGGCAGGATTTAAACCGTGAGATTGAGTGGCTTATGAAAACTGTCCATTTCTTTTTCTCAAGTGCCTCACTTGTTTGACTTATTTGGCTTACTCACAGCCTTAAGTGAGTTTTTTTTTTTTTTTTTGTAATTAAAAAAATAACACACTTATTTTTGTAGCTTTTCCAGTGACATCAGGAAAAAGTCTGCCGGTAATGCTTATTTGCCAACTAATAATAATAAAATAAGAGCAATGACTCTTCCTTTAATCATTTTCTGTGGGTCATTTAGAAGGCATTGGTACCAGATTTGTTTCCCCAACGCAAATGCTTTTCAGAAAAATGAGCAGCTGTCCAGGCTGTTTGGTTATCAACAGGAGGTCCCTGACTTTCCAGTGTGTGAGGATTTAATGGCTGGATTCCTAAATTCCATTTTAGGAATTGGGTGGGTGGGGCAGCATGTGGACAGAGAATTGCTTTTCAAATGCTAAAAAGGTGTAACACACACGTACATTTATATTCTTGTGAGATATTGACTGTAGAAGTTGTGTTTGTCCCCTCTCACAAAATACTAAATCCATTTTTGTAAAGGACAAATAATACTTCTTAAGACCTGTTACATGAAAATAAGATGTATTTTGGAATGTGGATATGTACAGCTAACAGCTGGACCCTGGTTTAACACGTTCAAATGAGAATTGCCAGTTGAATTTTGGAGAAAACGCAGTATTGGGGTAGGAGTTCCTTGTGATGAAAGTTATCCATGCACAGATAAATGACTCCCTAACAGAGACTGATTCCGTGGAAGAGAGCACATGCCCTTAAACAGGGGTGGTAGGAACAGACAGTAGGATAAAGAAACAGCCCCCTTAATCCTCGGGGTGTATGTTCCAAGGCCCCCAGTGGATGCCTGAAATCATGAATAGTACTGAGCCCTGTATGTACGTAATGGTTTTTCCTGTACATACATACATACCTTTCCACTTAAAGGAATCACCTTCTGTTTGGCAAATCCGATTTGCCAGTGTCACTACGATTAACATTTTGTGGCCTCATTAATAAATTAATCTCATTAATAAAATAACTTAATTTTACTTAATTACTTGAACTCCACACTGTGATTCCAAGAGAGCCAGCCACTAAATGGCTAAGGGATTTATGTCCTTGGTGGGATGGAGTGGGAGAGGATAGGATTTCATCACGCTAGTCAGAATGCAATGGAAATGCCCAAGTATTTATTTCTGGCATTTTCCATTTAATATTTTCAGATCTTGGTTGACTGCAAGTAACTGAAACCACGGAAGTCAAAGCCGCAGATAAGGAAGGGACTGCTGTGTTGCCACTGGGTACCAATATATCCATTTAATTAGTCCAGCTTTGCACTAGTATCTGTGTGGCGCAGAAAATAGAAGGTCTGTTAAGATATAAATCTGTTGCTCCCTATAAACACTTGCAGAAGTTCTGATCGCCTAAAGGGATATTGTTTTTTTGAGATCCAAGCCTAATTGTGGGAGCCATAGACTCCCAAGTTTTCATTGTGACCTTTGACCCACTCTGGGGCCCTTGATAATTTTGTCTTCTACTCATTTATTTTATTCACTTTTGTGAAGTAGTGCAACACAGATTCACAGTCTCTTATCCAAAATCTTTGGGGTCGTAATCCTGCCGGTGGGTCTGGGACATAAAGAACATAGAAATTTCTATAGCACAGTGAATGATTTCTCATACTAAGTAGGATCAGTAAAACCCATGAATAACTTCATCAGTTTTGATCATGGTTTGCTACTAAATTAGTTTAAAAACTAGGTTTTGGAGGCTTTTGAATTTCAGATGGGTGTGTTAACTAATCTTATTGTGGTAATCACACACACACACAAATATATATATAAAATCATCACATTTCAATGCCATAAATTTACAGAGCGTTTGTTATATGTTAATTATATCAATAAAACTGGGAAATGTTGGATTTCAGATTTTGGGATAAGCAGTTTTGGGTCAGTATCACAAAAACATTTTAGATCTGTTGATCTGTTTTGAAAGTAATTATTGAGATCTGTATAGTCTGATATCCTTTTAGCTTATATGGTATCTTGAGAACTGAAATAACTAATTTAATTCATAGACATTAGATTTTGCAGGTGCTTTAGGATGCTTTTCATGGGGGAAGAATGACCTTTTTTCCTTCTGGTTTGTCTATAAATTTTCAGCTCAGAATCTGTTCTTGTTTCTTATTGAAGCAGCATCAAATTTCAGTATTTTCTGTTAGGTCAATCAGGTTTTCCTGTTGTTAGGTTATCCGTACTGTTTCTTCCTTGAATGTGCTAACTGGTATTTTCGCTGCTGCTCTGATGTTCTGTCTTACTGTAGGGCTTGACACAGTGGGAGCAGCTCAGTCAGAACAGGTGTGGCTGGACTTTGGGATTGGAAAGACCCAGAAATGAGACTGCGTATCTTGCTCATTTTGCAGCCTTGCACTTGTTGAATTTCTCTAAGCCTTACTTTTGTCATTTGTGAACCAGGAATAGTAACTATCGTATCCACTTTCTGTAAACATTAAATGAGACAATATTTATAAAACAGCTTTGTACAGTGGCTGGCGTGTTAGGAAGAGCTCAACAGTTGGTACCTATTTTTATCCTCTCTCACCCCAGTAAAGGACTTTATGAAACGTTTTCTAACACCTTACCGCCATGGTTACTTTTCTTTGGTCCCTTAAAATAATAATTGATGAGAGAGTAGAGAGGCAGAAGAAAATCAAGCCCTCTGGCTTTAACCAGAAGCAAATTTGGGGGCTCTTGGGCTAGGGGGGCAGGAGCAGGACAGGTGGCTGGCAGTAGGGCGTTTGCTTTCTGCCGCTGTGCCAGGCCCGCCCAGCCAGGGCAAGGTAACTTACAAGAATAAAATTAGTTTGGCTGCTGATGGGTTCTGAACAAATACATCTCTTCCATTTGAATAATGTCATTTTGAAGACTCCTTTCAGGCAAAGGAAATGTTTGGATAAGTCTGTATTTTGTGTGTTTGGGACTCAGTATCTTGATTTGAGGAATGAAGGATTTGGCTTTCACAAACTCAAACTGCCTTTTAACTCTTAAGATTTTGTGATGTGAATAATTATAAGGTGTGTCTAACTCTCATTTTCAAGCTAGAGGATGAAACATCTAAATAGGTTTCATAACTTTTGCACTGGAAATCAGCAGTGGGACTTCTGGGAGGACTGAGCACTGCTCAGTTGCCCGTGCAGAGTAACAGAAATGGGTAGAGCCACTGAGAATGCTTGTCGTACGAAGAAGACAGAAAGGCGTCAGTGGCCAGAGCCAACGATGAGCCTCCTTTTTCATTTGTTGCTCTAGATTTTGCCAGTCAGCTTGAAGAGTTTAAAATGACTCCTCCCACTGAGAAATCCAGAGGCAGGCTGTTATGATTTGGGAATTTCAAGAAAATAGATTAATGCTTAAGTGATGTGATTATGTAACGTACAAAGAAGAGGAAGAATATTTTAACATGGAATTCATAAGATGAATGGAAATTTTGATTTTTTTATCCATGACTTTCTAAAGAATTTTAGTAGTGTTTAAAATAAGTACATTTTTGATAGTTTGGAAAAGAAAACATGTAACCTTATTTTAAAAAAATAGTCTTTGTGCCTGAAGTTCTTTTGTAAACCAGTTGAATATATGAGTTTTGCTTAATGGAATTTTTTAGCTGGACTTAAAAATGGCTTTATTCACTATCCTCAGTATTTTTAATTAAGGAAAATTGAAAGTATATGCTTAATTTGATAAGGCAGTTCTTAAACCTTAATTGAAAGGAAGTGACATAGTTATTGAACCTCAGTATTAGTTAGTGCTTGGCATTTATATTGGTCTTTCTGTCATTCGCTCTACCCCCACCTCCTTTTTTCCACCAGGGAGCTCCTTTAATTAGTCTACTTTTAAATGCAGCTTTAGACTAAAGATTTAAGTCACTGATTTTAAATATCCAGCGAGGATGTTCTTCCCTTTTGTCTAGTGGCAAAAAGAGAATAATTTAAGTGAAAATGTGTTTCCCTTTAATTCTTTATTTTGGCTTATATTAAGTTGAACCCAAATTAGTGAAGATCAGCAAATATATATACCATAATGCTTGGGGATAAATATAATCTGTAAGTCTTTTTTTATCTTCTCAAGTGTTTATTTCACTTTTTGTTTTTAGCAACTATCTTTTAGGGAGCATATTATCTTTTTCAAACAATGAATAGTTTTCCTTAGTTAAGAAATCATAACTTACAAAAAAGTCTTTCCTATTAAAGAGGTGTATTCATGTTTTAGTTAAGGATGTTTAGTTTAGTTTAGTTAAAACACGAAAGGGAAGGAAAAAATAAAACATTTTAAGTAAAACTTTAAAAATATAGTCAGAGTGTTATGGAAATCTTAGATCTTATGAATTTTTTGGTAAAGTTTAGACATCCTTTAATTGTCTTCCAGCTCGTGTGATGAATACAAAATCTTGTGGTTTGTGTAATTTGAAACACATTTAAACAGTGTGAGTTAGGAACTCTATGAACCAGATTAGGTAAAAATCTGAGTTACATTTTAAGAAATGTGTTTTCTTCTTTTAGGTTTATTTTAAATGATGTGTAGACCCCCTGTCTACTTAATTTTTGTTGGGAAATAGGAACCTTAATAAAGTTTTCCACCATTTACTTTGAAAAAGTAAAACATGGTGGGAGTATAAATTCGTATTGCTTTGTAAACAGTCTTGCATGGACTTCGGATGCTCAGAACTAGATTAATTGTAATTTGTGGTTCATGGTGCACTGTCATCTTTGGTCCATAAGCTGGTGTTATAAATTTTCATCGCTTCTAGATATGTTATTGAGTGAACAGCTGTGAATTACCTCCTACCTGAGAAGCATGACTTGCTCTTCTAGGTTCTCCTACCAGTCCCATCTGGAATTAGTATTGCTTAGGTTTTTGACATTTATCAGCATGCCTTTCAGAAATTTGATACCAGTTTGCGTTCCCATAAGCGGAGTAAGAGAGTAATATAGAAGCAAATGATCACCGTGCATGTAGATGTCCGCCTTGTCGCTGGCCGTGACTCTGCAGAACCCACGGAAGGTCTTCGTGACGTCCATGGGAAACAGAGAAGCTTCTTTGCTGAGCCAGCTTTTTTCTTTGCCAGCCTGTGGCTTAAGTCCTAGAAACACTGTAGTTTCAAATTACTCTCCTGCTGTTTTCCTCCAGCTCCAGGTAATCACAGTCTTGAATTTTGTATTTTTTATTTTCTTACCTTTACACACACACATACACATTTTCATCACATGAATATATGCTTATGTGATATTAGCTTTGTTTTCCAACTTTATTGTAAGGGTCTAATACTTTTTATAGTCTTTGGAGACTTGTTTTTCCATTGCTATGTTACTGCGCTTAGGGGTGCCTTTATGTTATTAAAATTCTTCCATGTCATTGTGTATGTCACTGTACTTCAGTCATTTTACGTGTATGAAGTAGTTCATTATTAGAATATACCATAATTTGTTTTTTCCCATTTGCAATGTTCATGCTTTTGTTGCGTGTGTTCTGTTTTGTTTTATATTACTCTTTGCTGTTGTGAATGGAGCTACTACTGTAATTTTTTGGTGTGTGTCTTATGTGTGTGTGCAAGAGTGCAAGTGGGGTTTCTGGGTCCAGTGAAATGCAGATATCTAACTTGAGATGGTAATGCAGCTTTTTCCCCCAAAATGGTTGTACCAGTTTACATTCTCACGCTCTCAGTGATGTATAAAAGAGCCAAATAATCCACAAGTAGTTCAACTGGGATAACTTTTTGGGGAAGTTATTTGATAACTGAAGTCTTAAAATTGCATAGTTTTTGGCTCATCTTTCTTTTCCTAAGGACATAATCAGATCTCTTAATTTCTTTACATCTCAGTCCCCACTTTCCCTTTCCTCTCTGCCCACCCATACAACTCCCTGTGGTGTTCTCACCTGGTTCCCTGCTTTAGATACCTCGATGCTGATGATGCTTGGACATCTATCTGTAATTTACATCTTTTTTGAACTCCTAACCCATGTATCCATCCACCAAGAGTATCTAACATACAGCTCAAATTTAACATGGTCTAAGATGTTAATTGCCTCCATTTACCCCTCCACATCTACTTTATCATTAGCTTCCCCCCTCTCAGTTAATCACAGTTCCTTCTGAAACCTTGGAATCATCATTTTCTCTCATAGTCCATGCCTGGTTTGTCTATAAAAATGCTTTTCCTTTCACTTTCAAAATATATGTAGACTTTCACTTCTGGCCATGATGGAGTAATGGATACGGGACTTGCCCTCTTACTGAAAACAACTATAAAATTGATTAAGTATGTGAAACACCTGTTTGGAGCATTGGAAAACAGGCAGCACACAGGAATGTAATCCCAAGAGATGGGAAGCACTCACAGTGAACCCCGTGTTTACCCTGGTTCTGTGCCTGGGGATAATTTCCTGACCACAGCACAGACTGTGGGGATCTGGGTGGAACGGGGTGGTCTGTTGAGCTGGGGAGGCAGAGATTGGATTTGGGGCCTGCTGGAGCAGCTGAGACCTGCAGAGCACTTGGACAAGACTCTGCAAGGACTGATGGAGAGTGGCTGGAATGAGGACGTTGGAGGTTGGGTTACGTAGTGTTGGAAGATGACATTCCAGCCCAACTCGAGTGGAGAGACCTTGTTAACATCCCAGGCATTGAGCTGAGGCACCAGAAAAACATGCCTTGAGAGTAAAGACCTCCCTTTACCCTGGACAGTGCATTTGTCTGGGTCCCATTAGGAGGTGGAAATCTCACAGAATTTTGATACAGGCAGTTGAAAGAGTTACTAAACGTCAATAGGGAAGTAACTGTAAAAATGTGAAGTGAACTCTAATGGGTACCCTAGGGCTGAGGGAGATTACCAAAGGAAGGACAAACTGGTAAAAGGGATCACTCACTGAGGGTGCGCTCCGGACCTCATTGAAAAATGCATGGTTTCATCCCAGGGGAAGGTGGAGAAATTCAGTGGATTGCCTCGACCACCGCTGGCTCCCAGAAGCCACAAAGCAGAAAACAGCCCTCTGGTGCCCAGGCTAACTGAGGCGGACAGACTGATGCCCAGATTGGCTCGGGGTGTCTGGGAGCCCTCTTGCTGCCAGGGAGGCACACGGTGTGTGATACTTGAGTTGAAAGGGTGCAGGAAGTAGTCCTCTGGGCACAAGTGAGCCTAGGCTGAGCCCTGCAGATGGGCAACAGAAGGGGGTCAGGGAGCCCCTGGTGGTGGAGCACTGGGGTGCACAGGCGTCTGCCGTTTGCAGGGCTGCCGCACGGTGGTCTCTGGGTTTAGGCTCGGGCTCTAAGGTTGTGAAGGGTTATGCACTTTGAGTGTGCTCTTGGACCAGAATGCCACAACTTAATCCTGAACGTAGGAACCAGTGACACCCCTTTCCTCCTCCAGTGTCCCTATGATGTCCTCTAGTGATAAAGTGTAACATTGTACTTGCTGTTGAAAGACGGATACTTTAGGAGTCCAATCCATTATGTCAAGTACTAAAGGGTAAATTTGGAGTTGAGAGGCAATAGATTGATAGTTGGCATAAAAAGCTTGACTGGGCCTGCCCAACAAGGTTTGCAGCCACGTCTCAGAAAGATAAGAAGAGGTGCCATTCGTTACCTGTCCGCTAGAACGAAGCTCAGTGCTCTGAAGACAAAGAACACAATTGAGACTCCGTAAAGCAATCACCCACAGCTCCAGCCTACAGTACAGATTACTGGCAATGTGAAGAAACAGGGAAATGTGATTTATAGTGCAGAATAAAAGCTGTCGCTAGAAATATACCTTGAGCTGATGCCAGTATTAGAATTAGCAAATAAAAGCATTTAAAGCTTTTTAAAGGAAAATATGGTCTGTGGATGGGGAATCTCAGAAAAAAAGGAAATTAAGGGAAATCAAGTGGAAAGTCAAGGACTAAAAAAGTATAGTACCTGAAATGAAAACACTTATTGGATAGACTTAAAATTAGACTAGAGTTGGTGGGAGAAAAGATCAGTGAGCTAGAAGTTAGGTTAATAGAAATTATTTGGAAAAAAAGAAAGAAAATCGATGGGGAAAAAGCAGAGCCTCTGACCGTAGACAATATCAAGCCACCCAACACATGTGTAATTGGAATAATGAAAGGAGGAGAGACAATGAGGTGAAGAAAACAAGGATTTGAGAAAATGGTGGTTTCTGAAGTTGGTGAAAGACATCAACCTGAAAATTCAAGAAGCCTACAATCTTAGAAAAGTAAATTCAAAGGAAACCCTACTTAGGCACATAGCAGTCAGTCTGCTGAAAAGGCGTGGATGAAGAGGAACCTCACGCGCAGAGTGGTGGAGGGAGGGAGAGGGGAAGGGGGGCATCGAGGACGTGATGGAAGTGATGCCTGCCTTCTCAGGAGCAGTGGGAGCTGGAAGCAGTGGATTAACATCGTAAAGAAAAGCAAGCAAAATGTAAGAAATAAGCCTGGTAATCTACAATTCTGTTTTCCACCCAAAATAAAGGTGAAGTCAGGGCATTTCAGATAAACGAGATCTGAGAATTTTATTAGGGAAGAGAAGCTTTCCAGAAAACCTCCAGCAGACTTTCTGTGAGGGCCCATCATTTGCACCCCGTGGCTGTGTGGTGAGGGGGACCGGGAAGCCCGTCGGGGGAGGGTGGGCCTGCCCTTCATGTCCTCATGGAATGGGGAGATCAGGGCAAAGAGATACCAGTCGTGTGTAGGCATCCAGCAGTATTTGCCAAATACGAATTAAATTGCTTTTTATAATCCGAACAAAAAGTGGCAAAGCCATTTGTTAATTGGCACACAAATGCAAGTAAAGCAGAAGAAGTCATTTGTAGTTAGCCTGGCTCTTTACTGGTTCTTGGAAGGCTTTATAGAAAGCCTGTAGACATCACCTTGTACTTGTTCGGCATACACTCAGTGTTCCAGACATGTTGCGAGCCGCTGGGCACAAAGAGAGAAATGACACATCCTGACCTCAGTCTGCTGGAGAGATGAATGGGCAGCTCTTACTGGTTTTTAGTGACCATCTTCCAAGCAGAGTGTCGTGTTTTTCATAGAGCGAGTGGATTTTTTTAGAAAGGCTGGTTAGGGAGCAATTCAACTGGGATTGCCAGGGAATGTTTTACAGAATAATAGTAACTGGAGCAATGTTTGTCCTTTGTTGAGGTCCAGGTGCTGTCCTTCGTGCTTTCAAATCTCTCATCCATCCTAATGTGTTAAGTAGTATCCTCATTTTTGCCTAAGGGTACTCCATTAGTGAGGGGAAGAGTCGGGGTGCAGCTCTGGGACAGCCTGATCTGAAGCCTGTGTGCTTAACCAGACGGAGCAGTGGCTCTGGACTGCCTTGAGTTCTCTTGATTAAAGCGTACTACCTTCTCAACAGGGTAGAAGTGAACTCACAACAGGTATTCTCGGAAGAGTTACATGTGTTTTGTTTGTTCGCTTTTGTTACAGCTTTAAAAGTATTCTCATAAAGAAACCATTCACTAAAATGTAAATTAAAACACTTCAGGTCACCTGCAGGAGAGTGTTGACTGCTTGTTTGGTGTGTTTACCTTTAATTTACTTATGTAACCTCTGCAAGTCCAAGAGCAATTTAATTGACTGGTAATTTTATAAGACAGTTAGAAGGGGCCACTCTCACCACCATGTGCTCTGTGACCTACATGTTGCTAATTTTTTTCGGCTTTAGTTTCCTCTTGTTTTTAGAGGGCGGAGGTGATTGGAGCACATGATCTGAACTTCCTTAAATATCAAAATTAAGCCATGTATTCCCAGTTTATGGACATTTTGGTCCTCGAACGATTTAAATGTCTAGGCATACATACTAAATAGCAAAGTAAGTTCACCTAAATTCAGAGAACTGCCTTTTGGGTTTAATGCTGTGTAAGTAGCCAGTAATTCGTATGAGGCAGAAAAGATTTTTCAATGAAGTAGCATTGTACAGTGGTTAATTGGTGATAAAATTCTGACCTCTTGATAAAAATTCTGAGTCCGAACTAGCAAAGGTCTTTGTGTGACCATTGCGAAGGGGCAGAGGGGAGTGCGCAGAACCTTCCTGTGGAGCTGGATCTGCGGGTGGGCAGGGAAAGACGTGGCATATGGAAGAAGGAAGGCCCGTTAGCGTCATGCCGTGCCATTTTGTCCAGACAGAACTGTGGCAGCTCAGTGCGTGCAGAGTTAATGCTATAGCGGAAAAAGATGTAGTTGTAGGACCTGGGGGTCATCTCTGTTCAGCTGGCAAATGGGGAGACAAGAATTAAGGTAGTACTCAGGAGGCTTTTTAATGTTCCAGTTGGAAGTAGCACACATCACTTGGGCTCATCCTTTGGGCGGAACTCAGCTACCTGGCCACATTGCAAGGGAGGCTGGGAATTATATGAAACTATGTGTTCAGGAAGAAGGATAGCACAAGGTACATAGGCACAGAAGTATATGGAAAACTGAGTGAGTGAAAAAAAAAATCAAGACAATTGTTAACTCTAGGAAAAATGAACGGTTGTACAAGGAGGAGAATAAAGACAGAAACAGCTAACATTTTGCTTTGTACCTGCATAGTACTGAGATGCAAAGGCAGCAAATGCACTGGGAAATGTTGGGTTTTCTGTTTAATTCTCTGTAGCCCCAGGCTTAGCTGACCACCCAGAAGACTGGAATGTCTCCCAAAGATAAACACCATGCCCCCAGGAAGGAGGTTAATGAATGTGTAGGGTGTGGCTACTGCCTGACTTCTATGTAAGCCGAGGAATGCATTGTTCTTTCTGGTGGTGTTTGTGACTACCCACCATTTGGTTTTACTCTAACCCCCTATAAAAAGGGATCCTGTCCTGGAAGGGCTGTGGATTTTCCCCGGCCAGCTACCACTGGGAGTAGCTGCTTTGCCTACCACGTATGTAAGTTTCTTCTGTTAAAGCTCTTAGGAATTTGAGTAAGACTACATGTCAGTTTTTTTGGAATCACTCCTGAATTTAGACTTTTGGGGCTTTTTCCCAACAACCAGGTATTGTTCTATGTCTTCACATGTTTTGTATGTTAGTTTACTTAAAACTTCTATTTTTACAGGTGAATGTTGATTTCCCCAAAAATACAGATATCACTTTATGTATTGGATAAATGGGATAAAGAATGAGAGTGGTGTAAAAGCCAAAGCTCGTCTTTTATAGTAGGAAAAAATAGTGTGGAGATAATGTGTACATTTTATAATATCTAAAATTAAACAGCCAAGACACAGGAGTATATGGATGTCATTTGGGAATAAAGAGGGTCGTATCGGGAAACAGCTGAAAAACAGACTCCTTGGGGTGACCAGCTGGGGCGTGGGCGAGGAGGTTGCCCTCGAGCTATTGTGCTTTCTAAACGTGTTGACAAATACACAAGCACCTGTTCAGGAGAGAGAAAATGAAAATGATGTGTAGTGTTCATTAAGTAGGTAGGCCTGATTTTCATGCGGAAAAGAGATGGTTTTGTAAAAGTCCCTGAATAATGGAACTTTACACAGAAAGGGAGCTAAAAACAGATTTCTAGACCTGGGTTTGCTCTGTGCTTTATTGGCCAAGTCGCTTAAACTTTGGGTTTTACGTCAGATTTTAATGAGAATGATGATCTCTTACAGTTACTTTATCTTATAAATTCTAGATGTCGGGCTAATTTTTGTTTCTAAATGATGTCTTCAGTGAAAGTTTAGGCTTCAGCGGTACTTTTCATTGCAGGCAAATGCCTTCTTTAGTTCTTACCTAATATCTTGGGTTGTTGTCACTGAGCTTCGTGATTTCCTTAGTACCAGTTTATGTAAGTCTCCAAATAATTTAAGTCCTTTTCAGTCAGTGTTTTTTTTTAAATTTTATTTAATTGTTCAAGTACAGTTTTCTGTCTTTTACTCCCATCCCAGCCCACCCACCCATAG
>PVKM010029638.1:0-17672 GCA_004027735.1 Carollia perspicillata | reverse complement strand
GATTCTGAACAAAAAGGCAAAACTGTAGTTATTGCTAAGTAAATAGCTAACAGGTGGGAATAATGCATGAGAAACTGAAACTCCAAGTCTTCAAAAAGACTGCCTTCTATATGGTCTGTCCTTTACCTACGTGGGGTTCTTCTACTTCACTGATCAGGCATGGTAACAGCCAGGTGACGGGGCAGATGAGCCCATTAAGGGTAAGACCCAGGGCCTGCCCCCCAGTCTGGCACCGTCTAGGCGTGAAATCATCAGCATGTTAACCTCAGGAGGCCTTAGCTTAAACAAAACAAACAAACAACAAAAAAAGCAACCCAAAGCATGGTTTAGATAAGCGGCTTTAAAACTTTTTCCACCCCATGGAGCCTTGAACGCTGCAAGCAGCATTACGCGCTCTCTCTCAGGCTGCCGGGACTCTGTTGTACACTTAAGCAATTACCTGGTGAGTTGCCACAGTAGTGATACGAACTGAAAATGAAATCCATAAAAATACCAGCTAGCACAGAGCCTGGCCAAAGACAGGCTTATGGTAAATTTGGACTGAATAAATTAAAAACTGTAAAAACAGTATATAACTGAACACTGGGAGAATCTATGGCTCCTATAACAGTTTCCAACTTTGTCATTGCTGAAAATCTTTTATTTCGTTTACTGTGATCCTTTGGATGTGGTTCTGAGAAGTCACTAGCCCGCCGTGGCTCTGAAATTCCTAGTGTGGTCAGGTTTTCAGAGCATCTAAGGCACAGGTGGCAAACACAAGGCCCGCGGGCTGCATCCGGCCCTCCACCTTGTTTTATCCGGCCTGGCACCTTGTTTCTACCCGGCGGCAGCGCCGAGCTCTCAACTGTTTAAGGAGTAGTTACACGTATACAGTCCTACAATCACATTCAGCCCTTTGAAGGCACCTGCGAGGCTGGTGTGGCCCGCGGTGAAAGTGAGTTTGCCGGCCCTGAAAGGGAACGTGTGAAAGGGCCCTGAAAGGGAAAGCCAATGTGACTTCCATGATGAAGTCCTCGCAGCAGCAAAAAAACCTGCCATCAGAGCGTACCTGTTCACGAGTCTGTGCACACAGCGCAGTGGACACTGCCTTGCAAATTCGCAATGTCCCCATCACCATTTGAAAACTGCTCCCACCAGAGTTTCCTAAATTCATGTGGCCGTCAGACCCCCTCTTCTGTTTCTTCCTCTGCTCCCTGACCCCAACTCTCACTGGTATTTCTGAGTTTGGGAACACATTTTGAGGAAGGCAGGATAAGATTCGAAGGTTTCTTCAAGGCCCTACACTTGGACGAGTCCCCCATAACTTTCTATTAGAGGTAGAAGAAATCTGCTGGGACCTGTGCTTTTTTCTGCCGCCGACCTACTTCCCACGGTATCATCAATACGCTGAGGTGGCAGAGCCTCCAGAATCTCCAAACCTCCAAAGTTGTGAGTGGAGTCTCACAACTTCCTTCCTACTGTAACTGGCGAAAGGCGGTATCTCACTGTGTGCCTATTTACCAAATCTCTTTTAATTGTGAAAAAGTACTGAACACGTAAGGCCTGCACTAAAAGGAAATTAACTACACTTTGTGTTCTTTGTATAAGGTACTTTCAGAAGAATGCAAAAATGTCACCCTGAGTGTAACAGTGCTGAAATATTAAATGATTCACTAAATATTGCTGAAACTCAGGGTCAGCACGCAGTTGAGAATTACAGGGTGCTCAGTCATGTGGATATTATCATTGCATGGCACTCATCAGTTATATGAAATGAAGGCAATTCGTCATTTAACTCTGTACTAGAAATAATTTTCCATTAAAAATAACAATCCTGGAATGCTGCAGAAATCTTGCACAATTGAAAACAGTTAATTTTCATGAAAGGAGAGATTCGTTTCCTTTCCAAGTTTACTCAAACTGACACCTTGTAAAGTTTTTAAACTAGGTATCGCCAAATAAGGACATATTCATCTGAAACCCATGGTGTAGAAAAAGGACTAAAAAAAAAAGTTGCCAGGAAAGAAAATAGGAGGAAAAGGTGAGAAGAAAAACAAAATTAACATAAGTTGGTAAATAGCACAGGTGGGCATCTGGAGATTTGTCCCACGAGACAAAATAAGTGAACCAGGAGCGATGAAGATGACGTCATCAAACGGAAAGCTTTGTGAAGTCCGCACTCAGGATTACGGGAAGGCACGAGGTGAGCTGGGAACACACCGCTGGTGCCTGGGAAGGTATTTGTGTCCTGGGACGGAATCTCGTGCCCTGGAATCAGGCCACCGGATTAATCAGTGTATGTAGTGTACAGAAGACCAAAACTGTCTTACCAAATTAATTTTCAAAGCAAAGCATGACAAGAATGGTTTAGACAGAAGGGCATGCAGGGGGATAAAGGTCCCCAAACAGCTTCTTAGTGCCAAGCCCAGAGCATTCTCAGTGCTGGTCAGGCGCAGGAGAGCAGCCCCTGGCTCCCAGGGTTGCTTACTTACACTGTAACTCCTCCTCCTCATCACTGGAATGAGAAGAGCCCAGAGAAAAGAGAGTTTTAGACTTAAGGAGGAGCGGAGAGACGCTGACGGAGAAGGAGATCTGCCGGGTGGGCGGCGGCGGCGGCGGCGGCAGGGCTGAGAAGTGGGTTAACGGGGTCATTAGAGTAGGCACAGATTACACCAGGGCGACGCAGCAGGCACCTCCAGCCCGTGCGGGACAGAACAGTGTCACTGGCCCGTATGGTTCCCAGAGAGGCTGTCTAGGCAAACAATGCAACTTATTCACGTTTTCACCTTTACTTCTGAACATGTAGGATTCTAACACCGCTTTAAAAAATTCATTCAACAAATATGAACTTGTTAAATTATAAAACAAGAACTAAATTTTTTTTAAGATTTTACATTTATTTTATTTTTAGACAGAAGGAAAGCAAGGGAGAAAGAGAGGGAGAGAAACATCCATGTGTGATTGCCTTTCACTTGCCCCCAACTGGGGACCTGGCCCGCAACCCAGGCATGTGCCCTGACTGGGAATCGAACCGGTGACCCTTTGGTTCGCAGGCTGGCACTCAATTCCCTGAGCCACAGCAGCCAGGGAAAGAACTAAATTATTTTTAATGGTTATAATTTATAGCTGGAGTTTTTCTTTTTCCTTCGAAGTAAAACTGCATCTGGCTCTCTCCTCACCCCGAATTCCTCCTTCACTCACGCCTCTTAGCTGCAGTCTGCACACAATACACACCGGTGAGTCACCACTTCTGTCTTCGGGCCAGGTCTGTCCTTCGAGCTCACGACCGGTTCGCCTCACTGCTCACCTGGGGGTGGGTACCCCGCAGGCAGCTCGAAGAGAACAAGTACCTAAGTAAACCTATGTTTCCTCTAGACCTGCTCCTCTGCCTGTAACCCTTCACTTGGCAGAGTGGTACCCAAATCTAACTCATTATTCAGAACAGAAATGGGAATCCTTGTATCACAGCTCACTCAGTCCCTTGGATTTTGTCTTCTCGAACTTTCTCAACACCAACTTCTCCCTGCTGCCACTACTCCAGGCCCCAGTTGAGGCCACCAAATGCTCCCATCTGAATCCCACAACAGCTATGCAACGCTCTGCCCACCTCTCCTACCCAACACACTCTCCAGTGTGGTCTGTGTGAAGCTGCACTCAAGTAATGAATCAATTTAATCAACTTACAGCACTCCACTGCCCCCAGATAACAAGCCCAAAGCCCTCAGTCTTGCTTTCCACATACCAGTTTCCTGAGCAAATCCCTCATTTCCTTTGGGTCTCAATGTTGACATCACTTATCCCCAAATTAAAATGTGTATGTATGTAACATATGTAATATATCACATACTTAATAACCATGTATATGTTCAAGCCTTGCAATTCAACCAAAAGACCAATGGGAAAACTCCATCTGCCTGACTCAGTCTATGCCCTGACGCATCTGTCCATGCCACCTTTTCCAACAAGAAGCGCTGTAAGAAAATACGTGTATTCCAATACATGCTCACCCCACTGGCCACAGTTTAAAAAAAAGAGAGGAAATTAGCAGAGAAAGGAGAGACAAAATATCCTCATCAGCACTGATGCCTAACTTCCCAGAGGCGCCCCCCGATCTTTGGCCCTGTGGGTTGTTTCTCTTTTCAGACCTGGCACTTGTCATACGTGTCAACGACACAGAGAGGCTCTCCCAACGGACCTCACCACCACAGGCAAATGAACTTTCCAATCACAAGCCAGTGTTCCCATCGAGGCACACATAAGGAACCGGGCCAGTTCCCACACATGGCGCGAGGGCACACGACTGACCCCAAGGACAAGTGCCCCTGGTGAACACTCTTCTGTGTGACAACCAAGCAAAATGAAGGGGAACAAGAAATTCAGGCAAGAAGCCTGTGAAGGTAAACATCTCATGGGTACGACTCTCCTTGTAACATTATCCCCGCTGATGTGCTAGGGTTCTTCCAGGGACAGAATCGATCAAACAGCTTCTCTGCAGTTTGTAGGCACTTTCTGGGTACGAGCAACAACAAGTTTAAACACTGAATTATGCTATATGGCAAAAATGAACTTGACTCTTCAAATTCTAAATGGAAACCACGTGGGTCTCCTGGCAGGCTGGGAGCCTCCGCCCAGTCCTCTCTGATGCAAGGAGGAGGAGCGATGCAAACACACCTCCGGGAGCGGACGGGGAGGCTGAGCCCTCCTGGCCTCTTTCCCACATGACCCAGGCAGCACCGGGCTACCTTGATTCTCCAGAAGGAGCCAGCAAGATGCTCCACCATGTTACTCCCACCAACACAGCAAATCCAAGACATGAGTCAGGGAGTTTTCCCACTCACTGCGGTCCCTCAATAAGCTGTCGCCCATCTACCTGGCACCCCAGAAAATGGCAGAGAAATATTTCAGTCACCACCTTCACTCAGTATTTTCCTCCGCATCAATGGATTTTTGCCACGGATCCCAGCTTAGAAATAGCACTAGGGGTTTGTCTGTTTTTCTCATCTAGCAAATGACACAAGATATTCCGGACAGCAGCCCAGTACATTCTCAGAAACGTGTGAACGTGAAAGCCTGTGGGAGGAGCAGTTCGTTTCTTTAAAAGAAAGAAGACGGAGCACAGGAGCAAGCTGGACGGCAGTGAGGGAAGGCCGACTTCAGAAAGCACTCTGTGCCTGGACGCGGGCGCTCGTCAGACACGGCCACTTAGAGAACAGGAGGGACGCTGTCCTCATTTCTTTCACGCGGCTGAAGTCGGGCAGAGAGATGTGGGCCTGGGCCCTGTCTGGGGCAATGGGAACTGACTCACTCCCTAACAACAACAAGTACTTACTATAAGGCAGGAAACACGCTAAGGACTTTAAATACATTCGCATTTAAGCCACATAACATTATTCTCACTGTTTAATAGTTCAAATAATCGAGGCAAAGTGTTTCAGTGTCTAGCCCAAGGGCCCAAAGGCACTAAGCGGGCTTGCAATAAAACAGGAGTTGGAGTATGTGAGGTGTACCGAACACTTTAGAGGTAAGAGCTCTGTGTGCACAGTAATCGTGATAGTTTCAGCTCGTGCAGCACTCAAGCGATCTAGAATTGGAGAGCTGAGTCTGTGGCAAATCTAGAACTATCTATCCAGTCATGCTGATGCTCAAAAGCACAGCACATGAAACAGAAGTTTTAGTCTCCTGTTCAACAGCCTGGCTTTTTACACCTGTTTGTAAAGAATATACCATGTTTCTGGTGCAAAATACAAAAATACAGTTGGGAAAATTAACTTAACTGTGTAAGGGGAGGGACTCGGGAGAAACAGCGTCAACAGAGGTGACTGTCCTCCAATGAGCGCACACGCTGACTCAGGGAAGGAGGTGGGGCTAGTCACGACTTCCTGACCCCCCTCCAAACCTGCACGCAAGGAACGCTGTGGATTAGGACGAGGACGCCCTATTTTAACAAAAGGACGGCACGCTGCCTTAGAGCCCTGCTCTGGCAGCTATCAGTCTGTCCCAGCGAGCTGAGCGCAAACCATCCTGGCCACTGGAGGCAAAGCTCCGTGAGCCAGCCCCTCTGGCACGCAAGGACAGTGTTTCTGGGAGTCAGCCACATTATTTATAGTGTTTGGCTAGCAACTGAAAACACAGTAAAAATAATGGGGGAAAAATAATGAAGTATTTCATGCCCAAGGCCAGAGAACGTGTGACACAATACAGGAAAAAGATCTCTGTCTGGGACACAATCTGCATGTGGTGGGTGTTTGCTGCCATTGGAATAAAGTCTCCACCAGGCCTCCGTCCTGGCTAGTCCTGGAAGGAGGGTATGGAGGGCTGACATGTCTCACCAAAGGGCTCTTTCTTGTCTGTCTTTGGCACTCCAGGGCCATCAAATCCACTATCGGCTATTTTCTTAAAATAATTTCCATTCTACACCGGCCAAACCTCTAAACCAAAGCCCAATCTAAACAAAACCCAAACCCCAACAAAAGCAGTTAAAGCTATTTCTGTTACGGTTCTGTGAGGTTATGCCTGTATCTTTGAGAATAAGTGACGTTAGTTACCTTTACTCAAATAGGCCAGATTTGTATTTGAAGTGGTAATCGTATGAAAAGGACAACAAAGTTAAGAGAACTGGCCAACAGGTCTTAACTCCACTGTGGGAATGAAATTCAGGAAGTCATGACTGGAGAACAGAGCATCCCATGAACACAGGGCAGCTACTTCTGTCCCTAACCTTTTCACAGTGGCTTTGTCAGGGGACACCGAAGAAGCACCAGAAATAGCAGTTGACTCCCGTTGCTTCAGCCTCCTGGATTCTTGCTCTTTTAGCAAAGAATGTAATGCATCACTCTGCCTTTGTCGAGAATTTAAATCTTTATATCAAGACCTCACACTGGCAACGCATTTAAAAAGAAAAATCAGTATTTTAAAAATAATACAAAAAAGTGGGGTTCCCCAAAGAGCGAGCTGTCTTTCTGTGACAAACATTTGCATCTAATGCAAATATATTTTTGAGCATCTTTCATTTGTTTATGGCCGCCAGACATCTCTCTCTAACCTCACGGCCAGTGGACCCTGAATTTGCATGCAGTGGCATTAGTCAGTTTCCGATGTAATCCCCTTGGCACTCACTTAACTAAAACTCTATTTCAGTCTTTCTTTGTCCTTCATGAACTTGACATTTTGAAGAGCTAGGAAAAATAACACTGGATAAAATTTGGATAATGGCTCTGTGGTAAAATAAGAGAGCATCCTTGAGATGTAAGAGCATCATGTGTCTTAACTTTTGGGGACTCCAGGTGAAGACTATGTGGTAATTCTTTGTATTGTTTTTGCAACTAATTTTAAAGTCTAACATTATTACAAAATAAAGTTTTAAAAAATATGTCAGGTTTAGGCCCCCCAAATATAATAAATTTATTAATGCATTAAGGAGATTTTTAGGCAGCAAGAGGAGGAAGACCACAGAACTGAACTCTAGCTTACCTTTTCTATTTAAATGATGAGCCATTCATTCAGAGGAAAAGGCAAGGAAATTTTTGAAGGTAATGCTTAGGGTCTTAAGGTAAGAAAATTGACAGAAAAAGTATTTAAAGTATATTTAATTTTTTACAAAAGTAGTATACTCACTGTCCAACCCAGGGTGGCTGATTGTCATTAATGAGATGGATTTTGTCAATGTAGAAGAAATGGTGGATGTACGGTAATTAAATCCCTGTGGTTTAGATCCGTGACATGTCTGTAAAATAAAAAAATGAAGAACAGGCTCTAAGTACATGCTCTTATATTTCTAGATAAGCACAGAGCTGTCCACTCCTGCCCAAGCTGGGAATAAGGCAGCACGCAGGCCTAAGAGCTGCAGTCAGACGGCCTTGGACCCAAGTCAGTCCCTGCCACAGCCGCTCAACTGCAGAGACTTGCTCTGCGTTTCCGAGCCTTAGTCCCCTCCCCTGTAGGCCGGGGGTGGCTAGAGTGTGCACCCTTTGCAGTGGTTTGGTATCCCTGACAGTACCTAACGATGCTTCAGACTTAGGACGTGCTTAATTAACATCTGTTGAATGCATAACCTGATAAAAATAATTTCATTTGTGGAAGTACAGTGATAATATTCTGATCTTAAAGAGCTGGAAACAGAGATCTAAGTAAAAATGTTTCAAGACCACAAGCAAAGCAGCCCTGTATCTGGAAAAAAGCCTAAATCTCTTCCATTTCCTCTTCTAGGATTAGACTGCCTGCTCCTCTACAGGAGGGCGACTGCAATTCCATAACTTAACTCCCCAGTAAACTCACAGCGGCTCCAAGGCCTTGCAATCCAACCAACTGCAGAAGGTCCTGCAACAGCACTCCAGAAACAGTAACTCAGTGTTTCCCAGCCGGTATCTGCTGTTTTGAGAGCCCATTCTAATCATTAACTAATTTTAATTCTGATAAATCCCTCCACGGTAGCTGAAATTTGCCCCTTTGTGACTTGCACATGTTGAAAGGGAAGCAATGAAAATTCGTGACTAGCATAACCGTCACTGGACAGCACTGAAGACTTCTGATTATTTAGGGCTTGTTTCCTGTGTAACCATGGAGCCTGGCGCACAGTTGCTATGTTTCCAATACAACTGTGAGGTCTGAAAAATGACCTCAGGGAAAGGCAGAGACTTGCAACAGGAAGTTGGCTGCAGGCAGTATGTCCAGATCAGAGATACAAGCAGCTTCAGTCCCCCAGCTCTGAGGTGGCACACAAGATAAACAGCTCTAGGTTAACTGAGGTCCTGGAAGGCGAGGCACAAAATCTCTTTCGGGCTTCTATTTGATTTTTTAAAGTATATTTTATCGATTATGCTATTACAGTTGTCCCATTTTTTCTTCTTCCCTTTATCCCCTCCACCCAGCATGCCCTCCCTCCAGCCTTCCCGTCTCCTTAGTTCCTGTCCATGGGTCAGTTCTTTGGCTTCTCCATTTCCTCAACTACTCTTTTCATTAGGCCTTCACTGGACTGTAAGTGATGCCCTCATTACTAAGGGGATCCTCTGGTGCCAAACTTACATTTGGTCACATCACTGCTGTGGAGTAGGATGAAATAAAATTGAAATTTCTACACAAAACCTTAGTCACCTACTCAAAGTACAGGCTGTTCAACATTTCTGTTTCCTTGTTTAATTAGAAATGTTTTGGGGGAGGGAGAGGTGGAAGAGGGTACGGGGTGGTAAACGGTGACGGAAGGAAGCCTGACTTGGGGAGGTGAACACACAATACAGTATACAGATGAATTAGTATAGAATTGTATATCTGAAACCTTTATAATTAACCAATGGCACCCCAGTAAACTCAATAAAAAAGAAAAAAAAAGTTTCACTATATTTCTACTTAACACTCTAGTTGCCTATTCAGAGATGGGTGTTTAACTTTTTTGTTCGTTTAGTTAGAAATGTTTCATTTGGATATGTATCCTAGAATCCTCTCGGAAATTAATCCCAAGTCTCCTCCGCCCAGGAAAGAGGACGGGGGTTCTCAACTCAGACACGCCCAGGGGGACTGTCAGAGCGGGTGCGTGCTGATGCAGGGCTGAGAGGACGAGAACTCAGCAAAGGCCACTTGCTTTGGTGGACAAGGAACCCCGTGACCTTCAAGCGAGGACTGCCAAGACAGCGACAGTGGCGGGCACTGTGGGGTGAGAGGACGGCAGGGAGCGCAGATGCTCTCGCGAGAATTCCCGCAGTGACAGGGAGGAGAGAATGACGCGTCCTTTCCTAGGCAGCGCGATGAGATAAAGAATAAGGAACTTTTCTGCAGGAAGGAGAAACCTGTGACATGGTTTTGAAAATGGGGAAATTTAATAATGGGATGCAACACATCTCCAGGCTCATTTTACTATTGGGGTGGTAAAAGAAAGTCCTCAGAAAAGAAGAAAACACTCGATTTAATGCCCTTGGTACTTTCGTAATTTAAAAAGAAGTTGCTTTGATCGAGTATTTAAATCTATACGGATTCATCATATTCTTTAATTAGTATTAAGTGCTAAAAACTTATTTTGTGCTGGACTGAGTGGATTATGTAATGAGTAAGTAATCATGCTAGCCTCATGTTAACATGAGGACATATTTAGGGAGATAAAATAAGGGTTTTCCAAATTAGCTCCATGTCCACATTTCAGCCTTACCTGCTGACCAAACATCCTATGTTCTCTCTGGCCTGATTCCAGATCCTCTTCCGAAAGGGACACCAAAGAGTCACCCCGCTCCTCACTACTGAAAGGGTGCCTGAGCTCCTTGGTGTTCGCAGAGCTGACTTCCAGAGATGAGGATGGTTTGTTTCCAACACCGTCTGCTCCTGCCAAGCCTTCTAGGCTGAAACTGAACACAGAGCATGGGAGTGAGTGCCTTCTCCTTCCGAGCCCCAGAAAGAAAGGAGGATGTAATACCCCCTTTGCGGTGCCTCCCTTGTACGTCTACAATTTCCATCGCACCCGGCAAGGCTGTCTGCAAAGGCACGGCACAGAGGAGCACCACCTGCCCGACCCCTCACAGGTCCTGGGAAGGAATGTTGCACAGAGATTCTCCTCCCTAATTCAACGTGTTCAAATGTTGAACCATCTAAGGTAATTTTTTCATGTTTTTTTCAACATATCATATGGACTGACCACATGATCTTATTCATCTTTTATTTGTGTGTTTTCCCCTGATCTTTTTGCCAAAATCTAATTCTGCTAATGCCAAATAACTATATGGCATGGAGAAAATATGAGCGTAAGTAACTTTCAGAAGGCAAAAGGGAGGGGGGACTTGGACTTGCCCCCGAGGCCATTATAGCTTTAGGTTCCACGACGGGTTAGTTGAGCTTTGCAACTTCCCAGCTACGCACCCGCCCAGAAAACCCAAGTGCTACTGTGAGCACCACCGTCT
Source organism: Carollia perspicillata (assembly GCA_004027735.1). Taxonomy (NCBI): domain Eukaryota; kingdom Metazoa; phylum Chordata; class Mammalia; order Chiroptera; family Phyllostomidae; genus Carollia; species Carollia perspicillata. The sequence continues at coordinate 6,816 of PVKM010029638.1, read as the reverse complement.
GTGCACACCTGCCCAGACGATGATGGCTCACCAGCTTCCTGAGAACTGTTAGTAGCAGACAGGCACAGAGGACACCTCAAAGAACAAAAGATGAAAAGCTACTGAGTCTAAGAGTTTTAATTTTTTGTCCTGGTACTGACAAAGTGGGGGGAGGAGGGAGAGGCAATCTTAGGGTTTAGGATCCAAAATGGGATCCGTGGAATAAAGAATTTTGTGGTTTTCCGAGTAACAATCATTTTTCTATGAGCAGGTGGCTACAGAGAGATGTTAGCGTCCATTCCTTTGGGGGCTGCTAGGCAGAATGACTTAAATCTGCTACGATTGCAGGGGAAGCTTCTTTAATTTTTTTTTTTTTTTAGTTTCATCTTTTTTTTTTTTTTATTGTTTTTCAGTACGGAGCTTCTTTAAAATAAGCAAGACCTCAAAATATAGCTGTAGTGGACCACAGCCTCCGTCACAAACAACTGAATTGTGTTTGAAGCTGTTTACTTATTTCTGCTCGAACTGTAGTTAATTGCTACAAATGATTCACAAATACTAGTCTAAATAGGCTTGTATTTGTGGTTTTTTTTTTATTTCACGAATTACTATAAATTAAAACTGTATTAAACAATGGATTTTGGTTCTTTTTTTATTTCAATATGAGAACAGAAATCATGACTAGCTACAAGTAATGTCTCTGTAAAAGTCATTTTAATACCAGGGACAAGAAGACAGGCTAATGAAGAAGAAATTTCATTTTCTATTTTGAATGACCTATAAAACCTAAGAAAACCACATCTATGCTTTCCACAAAGCTTAATCCTGCAAATGTTTTCGTAATCAGATCTGGCTGCTTAGCAGAAAAAGAACATGAAATGAAGAGTTTGTGCGTTGGGACTCGAGAGCGATTGGCAGATGTGGCAGAACAGAAGTAAGGGCAGCTAATTAACGAGCTGCCTCGCTTCTCTCAATGTTTCCCTCAGGACAGGGGAATCCCTAGGATCGGATGAGGGCAGACTAAACAAAGGCGTGGGCTGGCGTACCACGCAGACGAGCGCGCAGAAAACACCCAGTCCACAGCCACCTGAGACCCACAGGATGATGCGTCAGGGCACACCACCGGACTGCTCGGCTGCACCCCTTCCACTGGATCAGCGAGGCCCACAGCAGAGGCCAACAGCAGAGGCAGCGGGACGGCGCGCTCACACACAAAGCAGGCCGCCACATGCAATCCAGCCACAGAGAAGCCAGCTCCAAGCCGAAGCCCACATGCCCTATGTCAGGACTTCCCCTTCGGCGGCTGAACACAGAACAATACCATACCTTCTGTAATTAAAGTCAGCACTCAGGGCAGCAGAGTATTGCACACCAGAGGGACACCAGCTCATACTGGGGATGACATCAACGACAGAAATAGAAATGGAGGGAGAAAAGAGGAAACAGGAATGGGGTTATTGGGTTTAAAAAGAAAAGGGCCCAGTCAGAGACAGACGGACTTCTACGAACATCGAAAAACTGGAAATGCCAACACTGATTTACAAGAAGGCGAGAACAAATACCGTGGAATCTTAAAATTGTTCTACTGATGTCTATCTACACAAGGTGTTAGAAACGACTAAGTAAGCTCTTAACGGGGTAGCAAATCTGATCGGAAACCCAGTCCCTTCCAGAGAGCCCTGCACCGACAGCCCGCCTACGCATGGCCTCCTCGGCAGGCCCCTCACAGAGGTGTCCGCCTCTGTTGCTGGGGACGACCTCTCCATGAATCCCACCACCCCCACACCTCCCACCACTTCCGCAGCGTAACTAAAAGGAACGGTGACACACCACGCTGGTGGCAGGCTCACGGAGTCATCAGTGTTTGTCATGTGTTTCCAGGAAGGCTCCATCTACGCCGGACAATCCATCAACCTCCATAAAAATGGTGTCCGGTCAAGAACCACATCTATCCTCAAACCCTACTCTCAGGCTGTTATGCTGAAGATAAACTATACAATGGCGGTCACGTTTCCTCGCATTTTAATGATAACAAAGGGATTCAGTTTCTTTCTTTTTTTGTTAAAGAAATTCTACCATACTGAGAAATTTGTCTTTTTAGCTTTCAAACAAAAATTTAAGAATCCATTTGTTCATCTACTTCTCTATCTGTCTCAGCACTGATATTTATTCTCAAGCAGCAGGTACAGAAAACCTGGAGTTGGAAAGGCCAAGGAAATGTCAACAGCCAAAAAGTAACCAACTCCAAATATCAGTTACTCTGGGAAGGGAACTGCATCGATAAGGCAGGATGTTTGGCTGAGAAAAGCTACCCTTTAAAAATACACTGCTACTGTTTGGGCCTTAAAAGCTCCAAGTGACAGGCCTTGTTTCCAGAAGGGGACAGCGGTGAAACCACAGCTCCCTGCCGAATCTCAGCACTGGGAGGTCCAGCAGACAGACACCCAAGGCCCCCTATCTTGAATGCAGTAGTGCCCCCCCTTATCTGTAGTTTCGTTTTCTAAGGTTTCGGCTACCCAAAGTTTAAAAGTATTAAATGGAAAATTCCAGAAATAAGTTTTAAAGGATGTGCCTGAGTCGTGGCATGGCATCTCCCCCGTCACACTGTATCCCATCACACCCCGAGGTGCATCGTCCCTTTGTCCAGCTTCTCCACGCTGGGCTCGTTTCCCGCCCATTAGTCCACTACTTTGGAGCTGACTCGGTTATTATCAGACTGATTGTCTAGCCATTGCAATGCTTGTGTTCAAGTGACCCTGATTTTACTTAATAATGGCTTCAAGGCCATTCACGTAACTTCTAGTGCAGTACATTGTTATTGCTGTTCTATTTTATTACTGGTTATTGTTAGTTTCTTAATGGCCTAATTTATAAGTTGAACTTTATCATAGGTTTGTATATATAGGGAAAAAGACAGGGTATATAGGGTTTGGTGTTATGCATGATTTTAGGCATCCACTGAGGATCTTGGAACAGATTTCCCATGGATAACCGAGCACCTACTCGATACCTAATACGTTTTTTCAGTTGATAAATAGGGGTTTTCGAGATGAAGACAAGGAAAGTGGTGGGAGAATAACTTAAGAGCTACCCCTATGACTCTTCTAAAAATAGGTTTTTAATATCACATTAAAATACTTTAATATCATTTTAAAATACTTTAAATATCATTTTAAAACACTTTAAAAACATTTAAAATCAGATTAAGTAAGTCATGTAAAGCCCCCAAGTGAAGCAGCAGAAAGCAGAAATACACAGCTGAGGCACGTCTCACGTCTGCAAAGGAAAACCAGACTGACTCGTGAGAAGAGAAGCAAGCCTTGATACAATTTACAAGCAAGCACATGTAAGACTCACAAGTTCATTCATTAAAATTATTAACTCAGCCCTGGCCGGTATGGAGCAGTTGGTTGGGTGTCATCCCACAAGCAAAAGGTTGACGGTTCAATTCCCAGTCAGGGCACACAGCTGGGCGGCAGGGCTGGTCCCCGGTGGGGCTGTGTGCAAAACTGATGTTTCTCTTTCTCTCTCTCTCTCCCCGCCCCCCACTACTCTCCCCTCTCTCTAAATAAAGTCTTTAAAAATAAAATGAAATTATTAACTTAACTGTTAATAAAAATGCACACTATACTTAAACATCCAACTTCTTATTAAAAAACAGAACGTGGTTTATCAGGAACTGAATACACACTGTCAAGTTATAAGTTATATATATATAATTTTATTATATTAAAACTCTTCTGATTTAAACATCCCTTTCCTCTCAAAAATATGAGGGAGACGGGGGTGGACTTTGAAGTGGAGAGACTGACGGGCAGCAGGAAGGCGTGCAGAGGGACGTGCGGCTTTTCCAAGGACCCAGGAGGCCGCACACAGTCCCACAGCAGCAGAAACACTGCCCTCCCTTGCAGCAGAGAACCTCTCCCACAATTAAGAGCATTTCTGAGGGCATCCTAAAGTCCCCAGGTCCTCAGTTAGTGGGTGGGGGGCAGTCACATTTCACGGTTCTTTGGCTTTGTTTTCAAATTTAGGAAGTCCCACATTAAAAAAAAAAAAACCACTATCCTCCTCCACCTTTTAATCCTTGTTGGAATGTTTCAATTTTACCAGTTAGGACTTAATACAAGATGTAAAAGTGTGCCTCCTCTTCTTCCTACAGAATATGACTATGGGTGAGACTCTCGCCGATGTAGCTAGGACGGCTGTATCTACAGGCTAACTTGGACCGCACCCAGAAGCTCCTCATCTTCCAGAGTCTCTAAGTGCAGGGTTTCCATAAGTTCATATTAAAGGAGTTTTAATAGAGAGCCAGGCACTTAACTCTGGAACTAAAGGAAGCAGCCACTTAAAGGACACAGTGGAAAAGATCACCACTTGCCTGCTTCTCAACAAACACCTTCAGCTGATGTTAAAAATACCTCTTCATAAATGCCTCCTCCTAGGAGAGGCTAACCGAAATCTAACAGTCATTTCTGGATTGGTGAATGTTTTTCCAGGCAATGGCAGAAAAGGCCACTGAAGACTTCTGCACAATAAAACAGAACTCAGCCTTTGAAAAATTTAAAGCAAATCAGTACTTTTTGAGTAGAAATGACTCTGCTTCTTCTCCACCCAACTTTTTTTTTTTTTTTGGAAAGGAAGAAAAAGTTCTCCCTAGGGTATTATAGAGGCACAACACAAACATTTCTTCAAATTCTTCTGGAGAAAGTTGGGGAGACCCTGCTATCAAAACCTCAGATTCCAGAAACCACTTCCTAGGGAATAGGCAATCAGCAACTAAGCACCTATATTCTATTTGCTCGAAGCAGATGTAACACTCGTTCAGAACAGCTGTTTAATCATGGAATAAGCAGAATAATGAGATGCTTGTTAGTATATGCTCAGAGGCAAATGGTTAGTCCAACAAGTTAGTGAACTCTGTACCTTCTCCTATGAATGGGAGGCCTCCTGACAACATCCCCCAGAATGCGCATTGAACTGAAAATGAATGGTGGGAGAGGTCAGTGTCGAGGTGAAACACGATGGACACGAACGCATGACACATGCAGACATCACCCTGGGAAGAGACACCACCCCTGAAGAGAAACCGTACAGTCACTCAGAGGACAGGGAGCCGGGTTCACCGAATAATCAAAGTACAGAGATAAGGAGAAAGAAAGGCCATTGGAAACTTCCCAAGAGTTTTCTTAGCACTTGGGAGTTCCAGCTCACAGCATACGCAGGCGATACTGTGAGAGTTCGTCAAACCAGTTAAAGTGGTGGCTAACTCTCCTCCCATTATCTGCAGAGGCACTGCGGCAGTGGTGCGGGCCAACCCCAATGCTGCGCTCCAACGGGGGGGTTCTATGACAGCAATTCGTAGAAAATATGAACCACTTAGACGACAGGGTTCTAGTCCTAGTGCAGTCGAAACAGCATCACATAGTGAATCTTGGGCAAACCATTTAATCTGAGCTTCAATCTCCTCATCTGAGCTAAATGGTCCATAAAATCCCATCAAGCTCTGAAATCAAGGTTGTGGCAAAGGGATCCGTGGTGGGTTAAAAAGAAAACTGGTTCACGGACAAAAGAAACCTGTGTTTCTTGACACTGTTACCACCTAAGGCAAGAATGTCCTGCTGTGAGGACCATTCCCTCCATCCCTATTTTTCCTGTTGGTGTGATGCTTTAAAGACTGCCCTCCCCCCAAAAAAAAAGCATGAATAAAGCTGAAAATAAAAAGCTTTTAGAAATCACTTTTTTATATAATCTAGGTGGTCCAAGGAAAACGAAAACCTCCCAGCAGATAAAGCAAGCCTTGCTTTGTAAGCTGAGCGTTCCGAGCTCCACCCAAGAATGAGTCATCAGCGTGGGATCACAGAGAGAGCACCTGACCTGGAGACCAGGAAGCAGGGTCCTACTGACCTTGGGAAGGTGAGACAAACCATGTGCCCCAGTCCCACCTGCAAAAATGGGGTGAATCGACGTGCGTGAGATAACGCGTTACTAAAGGCATCTGAAAGAGAGGCAGCTAGGAGAGAGAAAGGCTTCCCGTGAGCTCCGTGTAAGGCAGGAATTCGGTCTGGCGCCCCTCTGTGTACCCAGAACCCTGAGATGCCCGGCATGCGGAGCACACACAGGATATGCTGGCTGAGTAAAAGAATGTGTGAGCAATATCATCAGATCACATACACTTCTAGGATCAGAGCCAAATTATTGTAAAGAGGTCAAAAACGTTTTTTATGAAGCAGTGATTGCTGCAGTGATACTACTCATGTGAAGTGTTTGAGAACAAGGGTCCGCCGCCTGCACTGGCTGCCTGCCCCACTGAGAAAGGCTCTGGGGTAAGCGCAGCTCCGCACACCCAGCAGGTGCCAGGGCACGTGCTCTTCAGGGCTGCAGCCATGTGCTTCCATGCACCCGGGCAGCCAACGGTGAGATTCCAAACTCCCCCCCCCCGTCTCCCACAGACTGCTTCCAGACGGAAGGTCAGGAGGTCTGCGGCTGGGTCCCACTCACGGAAGTCCCCAAGACTGGACGACTCAAGGAAAAGCACAATAACCTAATGATATTCAGAGATTCTGATCATCTGTTGAGGGCATGCTCATAATCTAGGCTTTGTCAAAACCTTCTGCATTACAAAGAGATGGCAATTTCTGTGAAGCACTTTTAAAACTTAGATGTGCTCAAACCCTATGCTTTCATGTTTATTTTTTAATTTAAAACTGACAAATTATCCTCTCCAATATTTTGTAACCTATGAATTTCATTGACAAACCTAGCCTGAATACACATTACCACTTATTAAATACCTGCTATCTGACAGACATATTTTACTTGTAATATTTGTTACAAACA
>PVKM010029637.1:0-17684 GCA_004027735.1 Carollia perspicillata | reverse complement strand
GCAGACGGCAGTGCCAGCTCAGACAGCTGCGCGCTGCCCGGGCCAGGAGCCCTGGGGCTGCGCCTCTCCCCCGCCAGCCTTGCCCTCCGTCTCCTGGGGGCTCCGGCCAAGTCTGTCGACCAGCAGCAAAGGAGGGAAGACCTGGCAGCCCTTCTAACTCCTTGGCCACCTTCTCTGGACGTGGTTTTTAAAGAAGGAGACAGCGCAGTCATGAGGACAATTCTGTTATCTCCCCTAGTAGAGTACAGCATTGCCCACACCGCTGGACTTCCCCTAAGGCAATTGCTCTAAGCCCAGTATCAGTAAAGGTGAAATGAGTTTCAGGTTGGCCTCCCGGGCTGTGGAGCCTCCAGAATGTCCAGGTACCGCAGGTGGGGATGTAAACGGCGTAGCTTCGGGGGTCTGTCTCGTAGCGTCCACTCGAGCTAAACACACGCCCGGCCTGCTGCTCAGCAGTTCTGCTCCTACGTGTACCCCGACAGAGGCGAGTGCTCACATCACCGAAAGACACACGCAGGAACATTGATTCTAGCCAAACGCTGCAAAGGCCTCAGACGCGCATCGGCAGTGGAATGGGTAGATGAATGGTGCGTCGCCGTGTTGCTGGTACAACGCCACACAGCGGGGATGACTCTCACAGACCGACTGTTGGGCAAAAGAAGCCCGACACGGGAATGTGTGGTGCGTGGTTCCATCACTGAAGGCCGTAGAAAATCCGCTGTGTGGTGCGTGTCAGGATGTAGTTACCTTCTGGGCGGGCTGCGGGGGCCGTGGTGGTTGGTCGGGAACGTGTCCTGGGGACTGGGAGTGATCTCTGTTCCACCGGGGGAATGGTCGCACGGGTGTACGCGGAAGTACACGCGAGCTGCACACGCAAGACGAGTGCACCGTGCCGTGTGTCAGACGCACTCGGTGGGAAATCAGAGTGGAGGCTAGGGGCCCACCAGTCCACTTCCGGGGCGTTGGTGCACCCTGGCCTCCGCGCAGCCGCGCTGCGAGGTCAGCCCCGCGCTGCACTGCACCCTGCCAGACGCTGCTGCTCGGCTCCTGGAGGCAGGTGTTTCCCGCAGAAACCACGTGGGGAGTGGACGCTCACCTCTCCGCTTGTTCTGGGGAGCAGGACTGGAGCAGGGAGAGAATTCGTATGCAGAGGGACGGACAGAAAGCCTGCCTGCCTGCCCGTGCATCTTCCCCACTTGACCTGGGCCTTAACTCTTCTGGGCTCCCTGTATGGCCGCCCAGCGTCACTGGCAGGCTGTGGAGATGATTAGTGATCTTTTTTAGAGCCAGGAAAAAGCTGCGAGAGTCCCTGCAGGGCTAGCCACACCCTGGGCCCCGGCCCTGGTCCCCGACCGGTCGGCAGGAAAGCAGCTGCCGTGCGGCTCTGCCTGGGCTCCCTCCTTTCTCATTGCTCCGGTCTTCACTGGAAAGTGCCCCTTCTCTTCTGGGGGGAAGCGGCCCTCCCTCAGCATTCCCACCCTACCCCGTCTTTGTCGTGCCAGAGGAGGCCGTCTCACCTCTCCCCAGCCCCTTCTTCATAGTCTGAGCGGCAGGAAGGAGAGGCAGCCAGGTGCCAGGAGATCGTGTGTATTTGGCTCCTCTGCACGGGAAGCTCCTGATCATCGCAGCTCTGGCCTGCTGGTGCTGGTACTGTCAGCATCCCGACCACCAAGGGTTAAAGCCCAGGCCACAGCTTCCCTGGGTACAGGCCCTCGTAAAAGCCTTTCCACTTAGCCTCTGGGCTGCTTCAGTCTCCCTGGCTGAAATCTGATAAGAGGCCTCTTTGTTGGGACTGTCAGTCTCCTTTATTGAGGAGGGAGCTGGAGAGCGGTGGCATTTCTTGGGGTCGGGATAGATAAGACGCTGGGTTCCTGTCGGAGGAAGCATGATTAATTACCCTCAGTCCTGGCTCCTGCTCTGACTCAGTGACTGACAGTTCTCAGGCTTCCCTGGCAGGTGCTCACGCCCCTCTGAGAGGCTGGACGGGGCTGAGGTTCAGCCTCCCGCAAGGCCAACACTAGTGACCTGCAAGGGGCTCTCTGCACGGCTGCCTGCCTCCCTCCTGGTTCCAGAGAAGTGCTGTTGTGTGCAGAGGCCTGTCCCTCTCCAGTAAAGAGCCTCCTTAGTTGTAGTAAGGTATAATCCAGCCCAGAGAGCAGTCCAGAGACCGACCCTTCCCTTCAAGGCCTTGAACTTAACCGATAGTCCTAAACCACTCAGAACCCTACACAGAAGACCCGAACCCTCTATCTCAAGATCAGTTGGCAACCTTATTTCATAATTCAGGCAAGCTCCTAAACCCAGGTCACCCCTCCCCGCTTGGTAATAATCACAACTATCAATTTTTGTCTTAAGTTTTTATTTGTAGTCTCCTAGGCCTTCAGAACTGGAAGTCAACTAGTCCAAAATCTTCATTTCCCAGGTGGGGGGACTGAGGTATGAATATGTTGCTCTCCCACCCCCACACCCGGTATGATGTATTTTCCTTGTTACTCAGGCAGGCGAACTCCGCTAGACGGCCTGTCCCCTGCCTTGCCCTGGTTGTGTCTCCTCGGCTACCAGGTCCATCAGGCACAGAGCAGACTGCAGAGGTGCAGGAGCCCGAGGACCTCGCCTCGCTCCCAGTCATCAGGGGAGCGAAGCCATGGCGGGCTGGCGTCTGGATCGTCTGGCTGGTGTGAGGAAACCAGACCGCCATCCAGAGCCAGCACTTAGAACAGCCTCAGCGTCGGTTCTGGCAGTCCCAGACATCCCCCTGCCCCGGGAGCTGCTTCCAACTCGTCCGCAGAGGGCCAACGCCCTCCGCTCCCCCACCCCACCCTGGGTCTCTGCAGCCACACAGGGCAGGGCTGGGGGGAAGCGGGACTCAGGGCCACCACCAGGGGTCCAGCACACCCGTAGCCGGGGGTTTCTCCGTGGGGGTTCTGGGGAGACGTCCCTTTGGTTGGGCTCACAGCCTTGACTGTGAACACCACTGGGTCCCTTCCTGGCCTCTTCAGGCCCAGTCTCTGCCCGTTGTTTCCTTTGCTCCCGGGCGTTTCTCAGCCCAGCGCAGACACACTCTGTGCGAGGATAAAAAGGCGAATTTTTTCCTACATCTGTAACGTCGTTTTTCAAGCAAGCCATCTCCGATGGTTAGATGTTAAGTCCAGTGACTGCTCAGAGTGAATTTGTAATTCCACCTGGGGAGTCGGCCTTCAGAGGTCGTTAGAACCACACTCGGAAATCTCTTGGCGTGTGGCCAAACAAAGTCATTGTGAACAGCCTGGTCACCTCATCCTGTTCTGCTGGTCTGCCTCCATGCGTGACCGTTTCTAAAAGTAAAACACACCCTTCGCGTTTGACTGACCACCACCAGGGAGACTCACACGGAGACAGTGCACACTCGGACAGCTATTCACAGATGGAGCCCAGAGCCATCGCCTTATCATAGAACTTGAACTCGAAGAGCTTGGCCCCTCGGGGCCTCGTTTCCTTAGTCCATGCGGTATCGAACCTGCTGGGGCCTGAGCCAGGAAGGCGGCTCCTTTCAGGGCCGCCAGCAGCAGCGCAGCTAGTGATGGGTCCTGGCAGACACAGCCCGAGCCCCAGGGAGCTGCGGTTAAGATTCCCAGTTGGGTTACCATGGAGCTGGTTGCTTTGACTCCAAGAAGTTTTGTTTTACAAATCTGATTAGTAGCTCAGTTTATTGAATACTGTGAAGTATAAGATTCAAGCCATGGTGAAGGAAAAGCAGTCGCCACCTTCAGAGAGCTGCAGTCCTCCTGGGTTACCAGGTGAACATCCGCTGAACAACGAGAAAGTAATTGTGTGCTGGACATGGGGGGTTACAACAGAACTTGTGTGAGGGAGGACACCCACGTGAACCAGGCTAGTGGGGAAATTGCTCCTGGAGGGAGTGAACATCGAAGGCTCGTGCGGAGAGGGCTCGAGCAGGAGTGGTCATTTTAGTCCTGATGAGGAGGGAGAGCACGAAGCAGAAGGTGGAGGAGAAATGAGCTTGGTTTTGGGGGTGACCGTGAGGAGACGGAGACCCAAGTAGTTGGTGAGTGCGCTGTCGGGTGTTCCAGAAATACTTCGTGCCTTATCTTTTACGGGGTGTCAGGGAACTCGGTCGTGCGGTGGAACCTGTGGGTGGGGTGGGCAGGCAGGCAGAGTCTCCGCAGGTTTTTAAACAAGGAGGCGAGTAAAGTGGTAAAAGTGCAAGTTGACTGTGTGGATGAGAGGCTGCTGTAGGCACCCAGTTAGCCAGCCAGGGCTGGTTCAGCACGGGAGCTGCAGACTGGACAGGAAGGCGCCTTTGCCAGGTGCCGCCGAGGGGGCGTCAGTGGCCCTCCCTGCTGACCTGTAGGTCGGTGGTGCCTCCGAGCTTCCTGCCGAAAACCTCAGTGCCGGCACTCTGACTTGGAGCCAGCAGGTCACACATGTGCTGTCCTGGGGCCTTCTGGAAATGTAAGCTTAGGAGGCCTCTGTGAGGGGACGGGGGACCTTAGAAGTAGTCTCCCTTGAGTCTCTAGGCGATACCACGGAGGGCCTTCGGTGTGCTTGGGCAGACAGACCTCCAAAAGGACACAGACCTTGGTTCTGCCCTGCCAGAGGCTGGTGCTGCTCCATCCAGCTCTTGTCTTGTGGTAGGAGACAGGGCCGATGTCCAGAGCAGCACGGGGAGAAGTTAACCGACGCACGAGCTGTGTCTTGGAGCACACCAGCAGCCCTCCGAAAGTTTACCTGTGACTCTTGGGGTCTGGCTGGGACCCTTTTGCCTTTGACCCTCCAGAGACCAGTTGGTCGAGACAAAGGCCTCTGGCTCCCTCCGCACTCTGAGAAAGGTGCTCATGCCGCTTCCTCTTCATGAATGTAGGGGCCTTCACACCACTCTCTGGCTTGAATTACCCCGTGAAAGAGTTGGCGAGGCCAACGTTCCAGGGCCGGGAAGAGAATGCCGTTCTCGAGGGAAAAGAAGCAGGAGCTGAAACAAAGCCCTTCTCTGGTCAGGCTGGCCTGAGGTCTGCCCGGCCGCAGTGAGATCGGGGCAGTGGGAGGGGCGAGGGGAGGAGCAGCCTGCGTACAGTACTAGCCGCTCGCCGTTAAACGGCAACAGGTCTCACACTCTGCCCTGGGTGGTGACCCTTCCCTTTGGAATTCTCCCCTCTGACCTCCAGATCATTAATCCAGAGGCTGCCAAATGACAGCCATCCATCACGCCTCCCTGCGAACTGAGCAGCAGTGCCTGCGGAAGGCACTCGGCCCCACCCCCCTGCATCCCCTGGGCCGTCCAGCTCAGAGCCAGGCTCCTGGTCACAGCTCTGGCTCCTCTCGCCTCCCTTCCGGACTGGTGGGCGGAAGCTGCTCTGACCTGCCCCTCCCTTTCAAAGGCCAGGGAAGGGGCGGAGCGATTAGTGAGGACAGAATTGTTAAGTGGCTCTTCACCCCTCCCCCTCCCCTGGAAACCTGTGTTTCCTGCAGGTCCTTTGACGTGGTGGAGATACAGGACAGAAAATCCCATTGCTCCCCCCGCAGCAGGAGAGGGGAAGGCAAGCAGTCACTCGGGCAGATGAGCCGGGCAGGAGCCCCCTGTCGAGGGAGTCGGGCCGCCTCCTGGAGGCGAGGGCGGGCTGGCGGGCACAGGAAGGCTGCAGAGCAGCGAGGTGCCGCATCACCAGGAAGGAGCCTGAGCTCAGCGCTGGTGTGAAAAAGAAGTCTGCGGTGGGAACACCGCCCCAGAGAGGCTGTGCGCCACCCAAGGGCCGCAGGGCCTGGGGCTTGGGCCTGGCCGTCCATCCCAGGAGAAGCGGCAGCTAGGGTAACGGCTCTCAGGCTCTGGGGGTGCGACTCGAATCACACTTCTAGGAAGACTTCTGGACACGTTTCTAGGTCAGCACAGGTGGGCACACAGAGATAGATGGCTTCCTCTCCGCTTGAGGAGGACCGGCCCTCTGTTCTCTCTTTGGACAACCGCAGGGACCCCCATCAACCGCATCCCCATCATGGCCAAGCAGACCCTCGACCTGTACCTGCTGTACAAGCTGGTGACGGCAAAGGGGGGCCTGGTGGAGATCATCAACAAGAAGATCTGGAGGGAGGTCACCAAGGGCCTGAACCTCCCCACGTCCATCACCAGTGCCGCCTTCACCCTGAGGACCCAGTGAGTGGCCGGGCCTTGGGGAGGGGAGGCCACGACTGCAGAACAGGGGCGTTTTCTGTTTTCTTTTGTGCGGGGGAGGGTGGCTGGCCTTTGACTGAGGACTGAACCCATAGCCCCAGTGTGTCCAGCAGAGCTGCCCGGCCAGGGCAGAGAGGGGGTGTTTTGACTCAGAGGAGAGAAAGGAAGGAACTCCCACTGTGCAGTGAGCAGGGCGAGTGGGACTTCCGGGGCAGCCAGGAGCTCTCCGGGACGCACCCCTCGCGAGGCGGGGGTGACGAGAGCTGCTGTTTCCCCGGCGGCCTCCGTGCTGCCGCTCCACCGCCACTTTGCCCCCACACCTCACCATCGACCCTGTGAAGTGGGCGCCGTCCCCACTTTCCAGGTAGTCAGAGCTACGTCTCAGAGGTTAAATCGGTGGAGGCCATGCCAGCTGATAAGTGGCAAAGCCGAGATTCATCCCCACCTGGGCCTCGTCCCCGAAGCCGTACCCTCTCCAGGACATGGCCCCCCACACCGAGCCTCCGCCCTAGGCCTGGCGCTTCCCGGCTGACCCTCGGCTCGCGCAGCAACACGGGACCCAGGGGAAGGCAGGCGGCCGGGCCCCACTGGGGTCGGTGAATTTCTGTCACCAGTGAGTTCATTAAAGGCGTGATAGAAATAGTGAAACCAAGAGCCACACTGGAGAGTGAGGGCCAGAAGGGATGCTCTTCTTCGTAGCACTCCGGAAGTTGCTCCGTGAAGAACACGGATGAGCACCTGACGCATCAGTTAGGTGGCACGTCACGCCCTCGTTGAAAAGCAGAAAGGGCTCACCCGTTGGAACTGTTCCGGCGGAAGCGGGGGCAGAGCCGCAGCCTCTCCTGCAGTTCTTACCTCAGTGTCTCGGGTGGAGAATTGCTTCCGGGGCACCTGACCCACGGTGGGGGAAATCGCCTGTCTGAGCAGCCCGACTCGGGACGGGTAGGAGACCGGGAGCTGGAGAGTCATGTCACAGCACGGCCCCAACGTCTCCCAGGGCACGACCAGGACGCATTAGCAGATGTCCCTTACTGCCCTGAGTGAGCGACGCCGCCTCCTTGAGCAGTGCTCAGAGTTGAGTGAGAGGGCCCGGGGTTTCCTCTTCTGGGCGGCGCCCCAGGTCTGGGCCTCTGCCCTGGAGGCCTGCAGAGGCTGCTCCCACAGACCTGGCGACTTCAGTGAGGTGGCGCCTGGCGCCATGCTTTGGATTACTCCTCTTTCCTTCCTTCCTCCGCCCCTTCCTTCCAGGTACATGAAGTACCTCTATGCTTACGAGTGCGAGAAGAAAGCCTTGAGCTCCCCGGCCGAGCTCCAGGCAGCCATCGATGGCAACAGGCGGGAGGGCCGGCGGCCCAGCTACAGCTCCCCGCTCTTCGGCTACTCGCCCGCCGCCACCGCTGCCGCTGCCGGGGCCCCTGCCCTGCTCTCCACGGCCAAGATCCGCTTCCCCGTCCTCGGGCTGGGCTCCAGCAGCGGCGCCAGTGCCAGCAGCCCACGCGTATCTCCAGCAGCTGCCCTCAGGAAAGGTGTGCAGGGCCCCGGGGGAGGGGGAGGAGTGGGGCCAGGTCTCCGTGTCCAGGACCTGGGTGGGCGGGCAGGTTACCGATCGGTCAGCCTGGCTTTGGTGCCTTTGCCAGGTGACGGAGTCCCGGTGACGACGGTGCCTGTGCCAAGTCGACTGGCCGTGCCCCTGGCTTTGGCAGGCCAGCAGGCCGGCCCCCGGGCGGCCGCGCTGGAGCAGCTGCGGGAGCGGCTGGAGTCGGGGGAGCCCGCCGAGAAGAAGGCGTGCCGGCCGCCGGAGGAGGAGCAGCGCCTGGTGCAGCAGGCCCTGCAGCGCGGCCTCCTGGGCGCAGCCCGGCAGCTGCCCATGAGGATCCGGGTCAACGGCAGGGGTGAGTGGGCCGGGCCCCGCTGCGCTGGGGGCCCGTTCAGGCCCCCGAGGCCGGGCTGGGGCTCCTCCAGCTGTTGCCCTGCAGGCCCCTGGAAGGGTCTAGAGGCCAAAGAGTCGCACGGAGCCTCCGTGGCCACGGAGACCTCAGTTCACCAGGATGAGGTTGTTTTTGTGAGGACCAGAAATTGCTTCAGGCAGTGCCTCATTCTCTAGCAGACAGGAGCAGCGTTGCAGGAGGAGTCAGAGACCTTCAGGGACAGTAGCTGGGTTCCCGCCCCGGCAGCCTTCGATCTGTCTGAATTGAAGGGCTCGGCCTTTACTCTGGTGCCCGACAGGGTGCAGGAGTGTGAGCAAGCGCAGGGCACATCCGGGAGGAGGCTGGGCGGAGGCCAGCAGGAGGCCCGCAGGCCCATTCCCGAGGCTCTGTGAGCGGCTGGGTCTCCTCGGACCGGGCCGCCTGTGGCCGCCGGAACAGCGGGAGGGAGGGAGCCGAGGTGGGCAGCGCGGCTGACCCCCGCCCTGCCCTCCACGTTTCTCAGGTGCCTGCCTTTGTGTCCCTGGAGCCACACGTCCCGTGCCCCTTGCTCCTCTCCCCTCCCTGCTCCTCACACACGCTTTCTTGGCCGTCCCTGCCCTCGATGCTGTCCCAGAACCAACACGAAGTACATGGTGCAGGGAAGGAAGCCAGGGGTGGAGGAAGCTGTGCCCGTTCCCACTCCCCCCTGGGCGAGGAGCAGAGGGCGGCTGGAGGCCACGGCCCGGGCAGCGGGTCTCCGCTCCGTGAGCCGTTCAAGGCCAGGTGCCCTGGTCCTGCACAGGCCAGAGGCTGATAGGACTTCATCTGAAGGAGTTCTTGGCCCTGTGCACGATGAGTGGGCAGAGGTGAGCTGGGCGGTGGCCTTCCACGAGCCCCAGATGCCCAGGCTGAGGTGGAGCACCAGGTGCTGGGCAGGTGGACCGTCTCCTTGAGGAGCCCCCAGCCTGGTGAAGGGGAGGAGGGGGCAGGGTGAGGCCTCAGCGGTGGAGACTGACTGGCTCTTCCTGGTCTCCGGCTGCTCGGCGGAGGATAGTGGGTGCTCCGTGAAGCTGGCCGAACCGTTGTGACAGTGCAGCGCACGCTCTGAGCCAGGGGCAGCCTCCGTGCTGGTGGTGGTCCCTCTGTCTTCAAGCAGAGAGAGTTGGGGAGGTCAAGTGGCCCATGGAGACGACCAGCAGTGGGGCGTTAGCAAGCCTGGGTCCTCCTGCCACACCTTACGCTCAGGGGAAGGTTGTCTAGAAGCTTCTGACAGCGCCTCAGCCTGCCGTGGCCAGACCCGGGCACGGGAGAGCCTCGGGACGACAGGCGCGCTGGAAGGCTTGACCAGGCCTGCTGTCCCCCTTGTCCCCGCAGAAGACAGATCAGAGGCCTCGGCCACGGCGCTGAGTCTGCCCACAGGCGGCGTCGGGAGCATCAGCATGTCCGTGGACATCGACGGCACCACCTACGCAGGTGAGGCCCATGCGCAGCGGCCCCACTTGTCACCCTCCTGTCTGCATGCCTTCCCAGGGTGCCTGCCTTTCAGGTGGCCTCAGAGTTCCACAGCTAAACTGTCTCTCTGGACTAGCAGAGGCTGAGGGTAGCTAACATGGTGACAGACCCCCCTCTGCCTTTGACCGGGTAGGAGGAACCCAAGGCCGAACCCTTTAGGGCTGACGATTGGCTTGCTGATGGAAGAAGTCATTCGACGTGAAGTCACAGCCGGCTCTGTGTTGATGCCTTCGAATACAGTGACAGTAGCCGTGTTCTAAGTCCGCCGCTACGGCCTCTCATGCGTGGCCCTCCTGTCTTTGTGCTTCAGCTGTTCTCTTTCTAGACCGCTGCCATTCCTTTCCTTTAAAGTGGGCCAAGGACAGACACAGACGCGGGCCCGGGCGCCTGTATGTCTGGGACTCTCCCGTCGTCTGCAGTTGTTTCTCCCTGAGTCCGATTTGGCCGTGGTGGGTGGGTGAGTGGGTGGGTGGTTGAACACCTTTACCAAGTAGCTGTACCCAAGGCAGTCAGCCTACTTTTCATAGTACCAGTTCTCTTGCCACTCCCATCTTGTGGGTGTAGGGCTAAGTCTGGGAGCAAAGCCAGCTGACTCCTGTTGAGCGTAGCTGGATGAGTTGGGGCTGATGTGCTCAGGCATTCGAGCCGGTGGCCTTCCACCAGGTGCTCAGGCATCAGCCCCTGGTTTTACGGAGGGCGTGGAGGTGCCCCTTCCATCGAAACTGGGGTTGTTTCCTCAGGGCACGCTCCTGCCCTTTGTGTGCTCCTGTGCTGGGGACAAGGCTCCCTCAGGGCACGCCCTGTAGGCCTCATCCTCTGGATCTCTGCTGGCCCGCCTGCTGTGGACATGGGGGGTGGGTCGAGGCCAGGGAGGGGCAGGCCTTCTGGAAGCAGCCTGCAGAGAAGCAGCAGCGCTCAGGGCCACAGGCAGAGGTCTCTGCCTGACACAGGCGGCCCTGGAGGAGGTTGGGCGTTGGTGGCCTTCTGGTGGCACTGTGGTGGTCTGAGGCTCGGGGTCTGGGAGCAGATCCATGGAGGAAGCAGGGAAGGAGGGTACGGTGTCCTGATGTCCACGTCGTTTTTGCCCTGTGGCAGGAGGAAGGACGCAGCACCTCCTCTCTCAGGAGAGGGTTGGAGGCTCCCCCAGACCTCACCTACCTCAGGGCCAGTCCCACCTGTGCGCTTTCTCAGTGAGATTGCAGTCACCTGGGCTAGGAACCTGGCCGTCCTTCCCAAGAGCCCCTCGCACCCATGCTGCCCCCACCCAGGGCTGGGCGGAGCCCCAGGTCGGGCCTCTCTCCCCCTGTTAGAGTGGCTCCCTTGCAGGCCTCCATCACCCGTGTCCCTCCCAGCCTCACAGAGAGCGTTCTAAAACACGGTCTCGGGAGATCCCTCCCTTCTTACAACTGAGGAGCTTCACGCCACCTACAGGGTAGACCGGGCTTCCTTAGGGGCTTACAGGCCTCCCTTACCGTGTGCCCCCTCTGTCCCGCCTCGTCGGCCTGCACTCTGTGGTCAGACCACCGCTGCGTGGCCTCCAGACGTTTGCTGACTCTTTGCCCTCCGCTCTCTCGGATTCCCCTGCCTGGCACACCACTGCCTTCCTCGTCTGGCCACTTTTCCCAACAGTCCACACGCAGCCTCCTCCTGGAGCTTTCCTGGCCAGTTTCCCCTTGCCCTCCGAAACGTTTCCTCGGAGCTTTTGTAACGTTTGAGCAGGATCTCTGCCCCAGCCCGTGTGGGCCCTGCACAGCCTCCGAGCATCTGCAGGCAGGGCGGTGTGTGGGATCGTCGGCACCCGGCACAGTGGCCAGCGCGGAGCCCTGCACAGCTGGGCAGTGATGATCGGTGGAAATGGACGGGACGCACCTCTTGTCTCCTGTCTGCTCACACTCTCCCCTCCTCCCACCCAGGCGTGCTGTTCGCCCAGAAGCCCACGGCCCACCCTGTCGCCGGGTCTGCTCCCCAGAGCGCCAGCAGCAGCGCCAGCAGCAGCAGCGGTTCGCACTGCTCCCCCAGTCCTACCTCGTCCCGGGGCACCCCCAGTGCAGAGCCCTCCACCAGCTGGTCCCTCTGAGGGGCAGCGCCCAGCTCCTCCTCCCCACTCTCCTGTCAAGGGGGAAGGGAGTCGCTGCACAAAACTTACCTCATCTCACGGATCCCGCGTCAGATACCGTTTGGCCAGATGTCGAGAGTTTGGATGTGTCCACCTGTCCGGGCGCCATGCAGGTCCTGCTGTACTCTGGGGACAGGGCGCGGCTGGAGGGCGGGACAGGGCAGCGTTGTCCAATCAGGGATTGTCCTGGGGAAGTGGGCGGGGTCTGTGGGCAGCCAGCTTCCTGGGGACTCCCAGGCCACCCCCTTCCTGGGCGCAGTGTATTGACAATCCGTCGGCCGACACAGGGCTGGAAGCCCTCACCTCCCTTCCCCTTTAATTTATTTTCCTTGCCCTGCCTTCTGTCACGACCCAGGTTCGCTGTTCCTCCCCTGCTCAGTGCCCCAATCTTCCACGCTCGCTCGGGTCTGCTGGGAGCCAAGCGCATGCCTTCGTAGCTCTTCTCTGCTGAGCATGAGATGGGGCTGCCCTTGTCTCCCATGTTGGTTCTTGGGGTGTGGGTCCCTCAAATTGGAAGCAGCCCTAATGGCCCTTTAGTCCCCGTGCAATGGCTCCGGAAGGTCCCGTGAAGGCAGTCCTGAGGTGCCAGGGCCTGTCGGACGTCTGCTGTAACGCCCCGTTCATACCGACCCTCTCCGGCCCTCAGACCTCATGCTGCCCGCTCTCCCTTGCTGGCCAGCTCTCCAAGAACAGCCCACTTGTCCTGTGGCCCCCTTCTCCTCACGGGGCCATCTCTGCCCCGACATCCCCAAGCCTGCCGATGTCAGGTTCATTGAAATACCTCAGATTTGTAATTGTTGATGTTTGATTCTTCAGGAAGTATTTGCATCTCTGAAATCTTTTTTATATGTTTTGCTGACTTCTGTTCTTTTATTTTAAAATTTTTATTGTTATTATAGCACCAAAGAAGTGAAAGCAGATCACCCCAAAGCCAAACAAATGATTTGGTGCCCCAGCCCCCCCAAGAGCTTGGGGAGGAGGCTGGGAGGGCGGCAGGAGGGACGACTCAGGGATCACAGCGGCAGGGAGGGGGGGGAGGGAAGCCCGCCCTCGGGCAGGCCGGGTCCCACGACCACTCCTCTTCTGAAGATGGTCCTCGACTCAGCTCCTGCCAGAGCAGGGCTGGTCCCAGCCCCTGCCGCCCACTGTCCGGTAGGGGCCAGGCGTCCCCCCTTCACGCCACACTCCCGCTCAGGACGGGCAGGCCGTGGCCCTTACGGATGGTGCGATGCGGGGGGAGCTCCGGCTCCCCCCAGACCCTGGGGCGGGGCTGACCGCCCCTGTGTGGTGAGGAGGAGGTGATTCTCACACCAGGCTCCCCTCGCAGCGTTCAGCAGACACCACCCACCGCTACGCTGCCGGGCTGTGGTGGGAGCCAACATTCCATAGCACCTAGGAAAGGGAAGGGCATTCCAGAGCCTGAGCACAGAACGTGCCTCGGCCTGGTAAGCTGCAGCTCTGCTGGACCGTCTCTCTCCCCCCTCCCCCAGCCCTCCGCACACACTCACACAGCCCCCCTCCACCAGGCAAGTGAGGGTGCGGACGGAAGGGCTTCTGGGACCTGGTGCCAGGGAGAGGCCCGGTCGGCTGGCGCTGGGCCCACGTGAAGATGTCACGACATTCTGCCAGCGTGTTTTCTCAGGGGTTTGGTCATGAAGAATGGACTCTTCCCAGCCAGAGGGTGCAGGGCAGCACACTGTGTCTTTCTGGTCACTGGATCCTCTCCCACGGGCAGCGTGCCCAGCCTCCCCCTCAGTGAGCCCTTGCTGACCTCAGGACAACAGAGGGGCCTCGCCCTGCAAGTCTAAGAGTGGGGGCGCCAGCAGGTGTCCCTGGGCCACGAGGAACTTCCCCTGGAAGTGCAGTCCTGAGGGCCACGTGGCAGGCAGCCAGGGCAGCTCCATCCACCACCCTCCCTGTCTTCTGTGTTTTCTAACCAGGAAAAGCAGGCTAGCACACGGGTAGCCTGGGTGGTGGAGAAATACCTCAGATGCCCTCTTGCAGCAAGTGTCTGTATGTGTTGTGGTTATTTTCTATCTTACATGTTCTCGAACGTTTATATTTCAATAAACCTCTACCTCTTCACACAAGCAGGTGGGTGTTTTCACTGACTCCTCATTGGCTAGTACGAGGGGGGAGGTGAAAAGTATTGGTGAATTTTTGTGCAGCCATCTTAATATCGAAAGTGGAAGAAACTACGCAACGTGCTTTATTACTTCAAGAAAGGTAAAAAAACAAGTGAAACGCCAGAAGTCTGTGCTGCGTATGGAGAAGGTGCTGGGACTGAGTCAAAAGTGGTTCGGGAGGTTGCACGCTGCAGACTTGCTGGGCAGTGCTCCCTGGTCGGGTGGGCCAGTCGAAGTTGATAGTGTTATACACCACGTGGGAGACAGCTGACACTCTCAAAATACCCAAATCAACCAAGTTACTGGTGAAGATGAAAAATGTCTTTTACAGGGACAACACAAGAACTGTTTGGCCAACCCAGTATGTATGGAAACCTGGCGGCATCAAAAGACCTGGTCTTCAAGAGGGACCTGGCCAGCCTGCTGGTGTGGCTCAGTGGATTGCGAACCAAAGGGTTGCCGGTTCGATTCCCAGTCAGGGCGCAGGCCTGGGTTGCGGGCCAGGTCCCCAGTAGGGGGCGCGTGAGAGGCAACCACACATGGATGTTTCTCTCCCTCTCTCCCTTCCCCTCTGTCTAAAAATAAATAAAATATTTTTTTTTTTAAAGAAAAGGACCTGGCCAGCCCTAGGGTTGGTGGAGGAGGGCAGAGGGGACGTGGGAAAGAGTGCACCTGGGGCCATGAGGGTCCCCGGCTGTGGGGTTTGGGCTCCATCCTCTGAGCATCAAGGCAGAGCCAGTCTGGGTGGTTGGTTGGTTGGTTGGTGGTTGGTTTGGATAGTCTGCATTTCTAGAAGGGTGATCTGGAGCTGGGAGACATTCTGGGTGTGACCACCTGAAACACCTGTAACTCAGGCCTGGCCTGAGGGTGCGCAGTCCCTCTGCTGTGCCGCACCTAGGGGCCCAGCCTGAGAGTGTGCAGTCTCTGCTGAGATGCACCTTCTAGGGGCCCAGCCTGGTCTGGGTGAAGCACTGGGTGAGTCTGTGATGCCCTCCTCTTCCACACCGTGCACCTCTCTCATCTCAGCCCTCCGGTTGCAAAGCGGGGATCCCCCTCTCTGCCGTTTTTAAGTGCTAGAAAATGAGGGGACACTGAGACAGTCTTGAGCCTGTCTCACTGTGTGTGTGTTTGTTTGTTTGTTTGTTTGTTTGTTTGTTTGTTTTTAAGACGGGAAGGGAGGGAAACAAGGGAGAGAAACATCAGTTTGTGGTTGCTTCTCATGTACCCCCCACCGGGGGCCTGGCCCACAACTCAGGCATGTGCCCTGACTGGGAATCGAACCAGCAGCTCCTTGGTTTGCAGGCTGGCACTCAGTCCACTGAGGCAGACCAGCCAGGACTGTCTCACTGGTTTTTATCGTTTAGTGATTTAATTACTGATAACCAACATTTGGCATCATACTCACAACTTCCTGTGACACACCAGAGGTCTGTCCTGGGGAGGTTCAGTGGCCCTAGTCTAGGAGAGCACTGACCAGAGAAGCAGGGCCTCGAGATGTTTGAGACAGAAACAGCAGAGTGACTGGGGGCAACGCTGAGAGAGACAGGGAAGGTGAGCCAGGGTCCTGGTGGAGAATCCAGGGGAGGAGAAGGCGCCAGACCACGGTGATCCCACCCCATTTCAATTCTCATGAGAAAAGACAGGCTATTATTTCAGGCTAAGAAGAGGAAAAGTTTCTCAAAATAGACCCTCCAAAACAGTTCATCAAAAGATACCATAAAGTAAAAAGATGAACTGGGAGGAGATATTTGCAACACAACCAGCAAAGGCACAGTAGCCAAAATGAATTCTTTTTAGTGCTTACTAAGATAAAAGCAAAAAGATCCCTGACTGGCATGCGTGGATTACCACGGTCCTGCAAACCCAAAGGTCACTGGTTGAGTTCCTGGTCAGGGCACACGTCTGGGTTGCAGGCGGAGAGTCTGGTTGACGTGCAAGAGGCAGCCAGGAGATCTTTTTTTTAAAGCAGAAAGTAAGTGTGCACAAGAGGAAATACAAATGCCTGGACCTCATTGGAGATCGGAGGAAGACTCAGACAACCATTCCACACCATTGGATCGACACAAACTTCAGTCTTAAAAGTCTAGGTCTTGACGAGGAAGGGGAGCCACAGGAACTCACAGACTGCTCAGTGTGAATTGGGCGCACCAGTTTGGAGAGCACTTTGACATTACCTAGTCACGTGGAACTTGCACCTCCCCCAGGGCCCGAGCAGTCCTGCCAATTCTGAACGTGTGCCCCGGGCAACCCAATAGCACTGACGGCAGTAACTCCGCTGTGAAACCACCAGTCGGTGAACACTGATGTGTGCCAGGCGCCGTTTCAGTTCTTTGTGTGATTCACTCATTTGACCCTCGGCACATCTGTGAGCTGGCACTGTTACTGTCCCCAGGTTGCAGGTGAGGAAGCGGGCACAGAGAAGTTGAGTGGATTAGCCCGAAGCCCCCAAACCCTGCAGAAGGGCAGCCGGGACGCGGGCGCACTGGCTCAGCCCAGAGCCAGCCGCTCCACAGTGTCTCATTGTGTGCCCCGCCCCCAGCCCCGTAGGACAATGACTGTCCATCTTCCACGTGAAGAAACCGAAGATCGGGATGCGCCCCAGGTTACACGTCCAGCAACTGCAGTGGCCTCTCCCACCTGTGCCGCCTCCGTGAGGGGCAGGGGGCTCAGCGTGATGAGAAGTGGGAAGCTGAGGCTGGTGGTTCCTGCTCCTGCTCAGCCTGGCGCCCACACCGTAGTCTTCTGCCCGCCGGGAGCAGTTTTCCGACTGCTCGACGTAACTTCCCACCTAATTGGCCGGGGTTGGCGAGGGGCCTCAGCCCAGCCAGAGGGGTGAGGGCAGGGCGAGGGGCCTTGGCCTGGAGCGCAGAGCGTGTATCCCCAGAAGGAACAGGGAGCTGGTGGCTTGGGGCTTCTGACCAAGACGGTTCGGAGTCACCATCCCAGGGAAGGGGAGGAGGTGCTGACCAGGATAGCAGGCCTGGGAAGAACGGGGCTCCTGCTGTGCTTGGAGACAGGGAGGCACAAACCCCAGGGCAGCTGGGACACGGACAGACCTGAAGGCCAAGGGTGGTGGGGTGGCCCTGTGCCAGGGAACAGGGAGCCATCTGAGAGCAAATGGGGAAAGGGAGCAAGACCTGCTCTGAGGGAGGGCCTTCCAGCAGGGCAACGTCTGGTTTGGATCCCGTTGCGGGTGTTTCCCTGGCAGGGGACCCAACCCTTCAGGACTCCGTCAGCAGAAAGGAGAGGGACTTATTCTAGGGCCCCACGGTATGTGGCGGAGCCCAAGGACAGGGAGATTTGGGGTGGCCTCTGGAGGGTCTGGAACCCAGAAGCGTTAACCATGGAAGGTGTTCCTCCCCTTCTATAGACCAGCTCACCCTGCTGCCCGGGCCACAGAGCAAGGGGAGAGGACCATCCCAAAGGTCAGGGCTATCTATATCTTTTCCAGGCAGGAGACCCCCCTGGACCAAACCAAAATCTCCAACCTCTGTCCCAGGAGTTGGGTGTAGGGGAGACTGTAGGCACCAGCCTGGGCTTGCAGGCCTGCCAGACACACAGAGAGGGTGGTGCTGGGTACCATCGAGGGCAAGCTGCTGGTCCTCCGGCTCTGAGTTGCAAGTTCTCACCAAATCCCAGGCTTTCCGGAGCTCATCCTGCACCAGGGCCAGCTCGGAGCCCGTCTTCTGCAGGGAATTCTGGGAAGGGGGTGAGGGCTGTTGGCTCCTATCTCGTTTGGTGTTTTCCCCAGGACATCACCGCTCCCTGGTGTCAGAGGTTCATTCTCACAGGGACCTGCTTGGGACTATGCCTTGACCTAAAGAATGTGCATAATGACCGGGAGATGCTGGGAGAGGCTG
>PVKM010029636.1:0-17658 GCA_004027735.1 Carollia perspicillata | reverse complement strand
CGACTCCCACATCTCCATCAAGCCCTCTCGCGGCCTCCTCTTCTCCCTCTGGCTCTCGCCAGGCTGCGCGTCTGCCTGCACTGCCTCACTTCTGGCTCCATCAGGTCCAGACCAGCCCACGGTTAGTGACGTCCCCTCTTCTCTCACTGGCACTTGCAGGTCCCTCTTTTATTTCTGCGAGCTTGTCTACTCAAGCCTTTTCCCTCTGTTGGTCCCCAAATTCCCTTTTGTCCTGTTCGCCCATGTTGTTTCCACCTTGAATATGCTTACCAGCACATCAGGGCTGGTAGAGTCCTCTACAAATGCAGGATTTCTCACTGGGAGTTCTAGGTTTGTGCCACAGCCTCCCCCACCTCCAACCTTGAACAATAACCTCATTTTGTCACTGGGAAAAACTAAGGCCGTCTACCACGAAATCTAACCTCTCATCTTCCTTCTTCTCCACATCTGATTTTTTTTTCAATACTTCCGTCTGTCCTAGTTCTGTCCCGTCAGAGTCTTTGGGAATGGGATCTAGAAATCTGCTTCTTAATATGTTCCCAGTGATGCTTAGGTAGCCTAACATGTGAGAACCTCTAGCAACCACTGTTATAATAACAACCTAACTGGTTCCAGTGACTCTAAGCTCTTCCCATTTCCCGCCATTATCATCATATCATGATCTTACTGCCTTGTTTTAACATTTTTAATAGTTCCCTGTTGCATAAAGAATGGCTCTTGAACTCCCTGTCTCCTGCCCTTGCCTCCCTCATGCCCTCTTTCCGACAGTGATATAGGACTTCTGCTCTCAGAATTTAAGTATTTATTGGTTTGTAGATTTCATAATGTTTTGCTGAGTCTCTTGTGATCCAGACTCTGGACTCAGCCATTGGTTTGTGACTGTGGCATAGTCCCTGCTCTCACCAGAGTTACAGCCATGCCTCTGCTCCATTGCTTCTTTCCAGAAGGCCCCTGTCTCCCCACTTCCCTTGCTGGAAATGACAGCTGGCTTTTACTGAATGTCTACGCTGGGCCAAGCAGTGTGCTTTAGCCAGCCCTCCCTCCGCACTTTCTCTCTCCTGTATGTGTTTGTGTATGTACACACATGTATAGAAGTCTGTTTATGCACACATGGAAATGTGCACATGTATATGTAAGTTTGTGTGTAATTTTATCTGGTCCTGGCCCTAGGGCGCACAGGGGCTGTTATCCCGATGGCACCCTGTTGCAGTGAAGACACTTGCGGTGTAGAGTCTTGGAGCTGACACAAGGCCTCTCTGGGTTTGCAGCCCTGTCCTGACGCTGGGCTTGCGCTCTTCTTCTCTGTGCTCTGCAGGGCCACTGTCGGACTGCTCTGTAGTCCTCCCATTCCTACGCCCTTTCTCTCCCTCCTTTATTTTAGCGTTTCCTCTAAACACTTCCTTCACTCCACAAACATTTGACAAAATTTAAGTGCCTGTTCCACACTAGGCTTATTTGTAGCCCTTTCCAAGTAGTATCATGGTTGGTCCTATTTTCTTCCTGGCTCTGGGCTTAGGAGACTAAAGTACAGTGGATGAAATTTTGTTCCATTTCTCTTCAGTGCTCAGTGCTGGTTTTCTTCGTGATGCTTGCACAGTGTGTTAGTCATGGCAGTACTCACTAATGGTTAATGAATGCTATCAAGGAAGCAGAGCATGTTCAGTCAGAAAAAGAATAGCATTTCCTGTAATCTGTGAATACAAGTATTTCCTAGCTAAAATCATGGTGAAAATAGGAGCACATTTAGTTTGCTGCACAGTCAAGACTGACAGACCTCTCCTGGGGACACTTCAGTAGTGGCATTTGTGGTTAAATGGTGACTATGCTAATGGCATGTGCCCCCCAGCTACTTTATCAAAATCATTAGGAGAGGATCTTTAGAAAAGTAGATCCAACGTATGGAGCAATGATGTTTGTAGTAGTGGAAAATTAAGAATAACCTAGACCTGTATCTAGAAGAGACTGGTCAAATAAGTTATGGACCACTTGTAAAAGAAATGTTATATTGCAGTGAAAAAGAATAAGGTAGCTCTATGTGTAAATTGAAAGACAGTGGCTACAGCACGCTTCCACTTGGATTTGGAAAATAAGAAAAATATGGACTGTCTGTGTATTCACAGAAAACCCCTGGAGGAATATACCAGAAGCCCTCAACAGTGGTTGGGTTGCAGGCAGGGAGTGGCTAGAGGTCTAAGTTAAGAGAGAGACATCATTTTTATATCATAAACCTTTATAACATTTGATTTATTTGCTATATGCGTGTATTAAAATTTTGCCTATTTGTTTTATACTTGTGATTTTTTAGTAATTTTTAACTTTCATATAAGTTCAAACTTACAGAAGAGGTATAAGAACAGTGAAAGGAACACTCAAATACCCTTTATGCAGATCGGGGTTGTGCGTGTGTGTGTACACAGTTGAGTCTAGTAGTTATGCTCTCTAAACTCACCCTGAATGCTGAATACTCTTGGGAGAACTGAAGCTCTTGGGAAAAACACAGGAGTAGGTTCCTAACAGTGTCTGATTACATTTTCTTCAACCAATCAGTGCATAACCTTATTTTAGGCATATCTCTGTTTAGGACACCTTGTTTAATATTTGATTCATTAACATCAAACTTATGACCAACAGCACTGTAACTTAGCCTAATCAAAGCTTATCTAAGATAGGTATTTTCTCCATAAGGCTCATCACAGCCTTCTTGAACTTAGGCACACTATATAGCACTCGAACACTGCTTGGGGACCATTTTAAACATTGAAATCACCAATATACAAAGCATAAAAATAGGAAAAACATAGCACTAAGTAGACTTTGGGAAAGGACACTTGTTTGCAGTAGGGAAGCTGAAACAGGAGGGCAGAGCATCACCTTGTTCGGCCTCAGCTGAGAATGTGAGAGTCGAGCAACGCAAATTCTTTGCTCCTCTGATCGTCCTCAAATGGCTGTGAAGATGCTGAGAGTACTGACTGTGGGGTCACAAATGTGTTTTAGGGAGTAGGCAAATTGCTCAGTATGGAATCTGTGAATGATGGGTATCAAATATATACATAGTATCCTTTGTAAGGTATATAATGAGAATTATATACAGCATTTCTATTATATAAATATATAAATATACATATATACACCCCTCCAGACATTTGAGATCAGGTGGTACACACATGCCCTTTCCTCCTAAATGCTTTAGCACAGCAGTCCCCAACTTTTTGGCACCGAGGACCCGTTTCATGGAAGACAGTTTTTCCATGGAGTGGGGGAGGTGAGTGGTCTGCAGCCCAGGGATCGGGGACCCCTGCTTTAGCATGTATTTTCTTATTTACTTATTATTTTAAAAATCTTTTAAATATATTTATTTCTTTCTCTTTTTCTTTTTCTTTTTATTGAATTTATTGGAGTGACATTGGTTAATAGAATTACATAGGTTTCAGGTATACAGTTCTATGATACATCATCTGTGTGCTGTACTGTGTGTGCACCACCCAAGTCAAGTCTCCTTCCATCCCCATTTATCCCCCTTTACCCTCTTCTACCTCCCCCATGCCCTTTCCCTCTGGTAATCATGCTATAGTCTGTGTCTGTGAGATTTTTTCTTTTGCTTAATCCCTTAACCTTTTTTACCCAACCCCCAAAACACCCCTCCCTTCTGACAGCTGTCAGTCTATTCTCTGAGTCTTTTTCTCTTTTGTTTGTTCATTTATTTTTTTTTTCATTAGATTCCACATATGAGTGAAATTATCTTTCTCTGACTGGCTTATTTCACATAAAATAATGCTCTCCAGGTCCATCTCTACTGTTGCAAAAGTTAAGATTTCCTTCTTTTTAATGGCCAAGTAGTATTCCATTATGTAAATGTACCACAGCTTTTTTTATCCACTCATCTACTGATGGAAACTAGGGCTGCTTCCATATCTTGGATATTGTAAATAACACTGCAGTCCACATGGGGTGCTTATGTTCTTTTGAATTAGTTAGTGCTTTGGGTGTCTTCAGATATATTCCCAGAAGTGGTATCACTGGGTTAAAAAGTAGTTCCATTTTTGACTTTTTGAGGTATCTCCATACTGCTTTCCACAGGGACTACACTAATCCACATTTCCACCAACAGTGCAAAAGGGTTCCCTTTTCTTCACATCCTCACCAATGCTTGCTTTTGTTGATTTATTGATGGTCGCCATTCTGAAAGATGTGTACTAATATCTTATTGTGGTTTTAAGTTGCATCTCTGAAAAATTTTTTACATAATCACAGTATAGTTAATAAAGTTGGGAAGTTTCATGTTGAGTCAACATCTAATCCATAGCCCGTACACAGATTTTGTCAGCCTTCTCCATTATGTCCTTTATTTCCATTTTCTTCCTGATCCAGGAGCCAATATCATTTTATATGTGTACTTAGTCATTATATGTCTTTGGTGTCCTTTAATCTGGAATAATTCCTCAACCTTTGTTTGTGTTTCTTGACTTTGATGTTCTTTGAAAATTAAAAATAACTTGTAGAAGAGGCTTCAGTTTGAATTGTCTGTGGGTTTCTTGTGATTAGATTTGGATTGTGCATCTTTTGCAGGAATTCCACAAGAGAGATGTTTTCTTCTTTTCAATACATTATATCACAGGCAGGAGGAGCGTGGTGTCAGTTTGCCCCACATTGCTGGTGACAGCTTTGACCACTAGGCCAAATTTCTCTCCCAGAAAGCTACTCTTTCTCCCTTTGTAAATAATACGTAATTTATTTACTGGGCAGTACTCTGAATTCACTCACAGGTTTTAGTGATTATTAATGAAAATTGATATTTATCATTGACATTCTACTACAAGAAGCGCTTTCCTTTCTCCCTCATTTATTTACTTTATTCAGTGAGTTGAAATATATTACAGTTTCCCACGTTTCGCCAGCAGGTGCCTCTTCAAGGCACCTCCTATGTCTCTATGATTCTTAGACAACTTTTGTATTATCTGGGGTGATTGGGAGTGTTCTGTATATTGACATCTGGGTTCTAATAATGTACATATATATTGAAACTCATAAAAATATACACTTATGATTTGTGCATTTCACTGAAAATAAGTTACCCCCTCCCCCCCAAAAAAAAGACTATTAAAAATACCAAACTCTAGTCTGTGGAGTCACTTATCTTGTATTTATTCTAGCTTCAGCAAAGGAGTAGACAATGCTGAGGATAATAGGAGTCAGGTTTCTCACTATTGAAGAAAGGAGTTACAGATAGGAGAAAAGGAAAGGCAAGAACAAATCTTGGTTGCTAGGTTAGAATTCAAGGTAGCGATATGAACTCATGGTTTTTTTAGATGGAAAGTAAAATGCGTGTGTGTGCACATGTGTGTTCTTTCCCTCCTCCCTGGCTCTGTCCACTTTGAGGACCTAGAAACAGTGACATAGCAGTAGCTGTGAGCACACCTGGAACCCAGATCTTGGTTTCTAAATACCATTCTCCACTAAAAGGAAGTGGGGCTCCTTTTACAATAAAAAGACTAAATCCATGGCCAGAGTAGGGATATTTTAGATTTGCCTGAAATATGTCACTGAACTTGATGTGATTTTATATTTTTCCCTTCACAATACTTTCTGAAGGATTGAATTATATTTACTTACTCCACTAAACTGTATCCTAAATTCATAGGGAAGCAAGGCCATGGAGACTTTGCTAAGGATTGATCCAGAAAGCAGGATATACTAATACCCAGCAGTAGCTTTGGAAGAAAAAATAAATTTATTGCCATCATGTCTTTCAAAGTATCCTCCTGCATCCATTAATCTTAGTTGCTGTTTCCTGAAATCTGATAACACTTCCATTCTGTTTACATAAGAGTTAACAGTGGTTGTGTCCTCTGGTGGCTGCCTAGCTCCCTCTTCCTCAGCACTTCCGGTGCTAGTTTCCAACAGCAAGTTCTCAGCCAGGGTTACAGCATCCCTAAGCCCTAACCCACCACTGGCAGCTCAGGCAATGACTTCTCTCACCCAGCAGGGGATCCACCATCTGGGTGGGGAGGGAACTCTGGACTGGTAGCTACGATTGTGCGCAGACAAACCTCTTCACAGGACTTGGCCTGCCTGTCCCTGCCTGTGCAGTGGCCGTGAAGAAACCTGTGTGTACAGCAGAAGTCAGGGCAGTGAACTTCATTACCTTTTCAACTAAAAAAAAAGTCAAGTATTTGGAATCACAGCAGCATGGCAGAGTTTATAAGAAGCCAAAAACATAGGCGATTGCTATTTTGAAGATCTGTGGCCTAAAAGTGTGCAGAATAACAGAGGAGAGGAGCCATTCTCACAAAGGGATTTACAGCATCTGTTAGTCACCCGTATTTTTTGAGAGCCTGGTGTGTGCCCAGTAATGGCGATTGCTCCTGTCTTAGAGAGTGCCCAGTGTCGCTGGAGAGGGACAACCAAGGCACAAGGAACACTTCCAGAACATGTGAGCGTTCTCTTAACTGGAAACACAAAAGGATTTAAAACTAAAATAAATAAATAGATAACAGGGAGGAAGGAAGGTAGGCTGTAGTGGCAGAACAGTGGATTTCTGAAAGCCTTTATATGGGTTATCTTCCCATTTTTATTTTTAAAAAGGAAAAGGTCAGTCTGAAAAAAGGTCCAGCCTGCCAGTGCTGCCGCGGAAGCAGCAGCCGGTTTGGTTGCTGAGCGGTGTCCCACGGGGCGCTGTTTCTCCGCAGTGCACACGGGCGGTTTCCAGGCCAGGTGTGCGTGAGAGGTTGGGCACACTCGTGTGCTCTGCACTCGGGACCTCCTCCGGGTGACCGCTGCTCTGTGACAGTGCTGCCTCGGCTGATGCCGAAGAGGCAGAGAGGACAAGAAGGGCATGGGTAGGTGTGTTGCCTGTGCCCTTGGGGGACGGGGTGGTTTCTTCTCGAGGAGTCATATTTCTTCGTGTACTTTCTAGCAGGGTCACAGCTTTACTTCAGCAAGTCAGCATGGGAACCAGATGCTAACATTACCACTTCGAGCAATAAGCACCCTTTATTAAGCACTGATGTACCTGCTTAAGTGTCTCTGCTAAGTACTTGTTATATATTTCCTATAATCTTTATTGTAATGCCATAAAGAAAACTCTTGACTATCCTTATTTTATTGATGAGGAAACTGAGAATTAGAGAATTTAGAAACCTTTTTCTAAGTTTCACAACTGTCAGGTTGAACCGTATGATATTCCTTTTGAGGCAGATCAAAACAGTCCATTATTACCAATTTCATATGGTTCAGTCTGACCATCTGCGGCACAGCCTTCGCTACCAGACAGCTCTAAGCCTGTATGTGTGTACCGATGTAGAACCTCCATGACTGGCCTAACTCTTAATCAGATTTCATCTATTGAAAAAAAAATTTCCTTTACCAAAGTTAAAAAAATTGTACTGTCTTTCAGTAAAACAGGATAATCCTTTATGTTGAAAGTTAGAGACCCAGAATAATGAAATTGATGCTATCCCTGCTGATAAAAGAGGGCTCTACTTGGCTGATTCTGTGATCTAATATGTTGGTTTTGTTTTGCTGGCTTGAGTTTTTTTCCAAGCAGGGTAACCAGTGAAACGCCCTCAGAGATGTTTTAGGCATTTTAAAGGAGTGCTTAGCCAAGGCCTGATGGGCTTTAAGTAATTAAGACCCTGCAGTGTCTGGTGTTTTCCAGCCCTCAGTCATTCACCATTATACCAGTGACACTCTAAACAACCATCTTACCAATGAATGAGTGTTCTCCATGCCCAATACATAATTCTTGTGTTTTAAAAAATGTCATTGTAAAAACCAAGTGGTTCAGGATGCCAAAGGCATCACTGTTCTTCCTTAGCAGTTATAACCTTAAAAGGAATGAAGTGAGAGTGGAGAATATTCTTATCTCAGATAGATTCCCAGTTAGGGCTGAGACCACAGGAAGTTCAGTCCTAGCTACCAGTGTTTACAGAGGACCTACTGTGGGGTTATCCAGATGTGAAGCACTGGCAGAACCCGCAGAAGAGTTGTACACGCCTAAGTATGCCCTCTTGGTACCTCAGTTTCCCTGTTCTTAAATTGAATGAACACAGCTCTACTTTCAAGGTATTCCATTTGTTTGACAACTTAAATTTCCAATGAAACATGGATGCCATTTAAATTACGATTAAATAACATTGGTCAGTAGCAGAAATCAGCTCATTCACTCTGTCCTGTATTCACAATTAGAGGTATTTATTTGTTTAACAGATCCTCATATCATGCATCCAGGAAATGTTCTAAACACTTTACATAAAAACCTATTACACAGATATGTTTAATAACCCCATAACACAGATGAGGAAACTGAGACTCAGAAAGGTCACGTGGAATAGGCTCCCAGCCGCATCTCGGACAGTCCATGGTAGAGTCAGCTTTGAATGCAGACAGTCTGTTTCATACCCTTATGGAGTACACAGGGTAGCCCTGCAGTCTGGTCTGTTCTCAGCATAGGCAAGTGTCCGGGTTTACTGGGGAAGCCTGTGGTGGGTGGGTTTCCTCTTGTGTGCCTGAATATAAGGCACTTTGTACTTATTTCCCGAGGAAATTATTGCGGCTGCCTAAGGGTTAAGTGGCTTTTTCATCCAACTTGTGGTGGAATTAAAAAGCAGAAAGATGGATTTTTCCAAGAGCCATCTCTATTTCTGTTTTGGAA
Organism: Carollia perspicillata; assembly: GCA_004027735.1. NCBI lineage: Eukaryota > Metazoa > Chordata > Mammalia > Chiroptera > Phyllostomidae > Carollia > Carollia perspicillata. The sequence goes on along the minus strand of PVKM010029636.1, from coordinate 9,008 downwards.
AAGTGAAGTCTCTCCTCCCCCTTGGCGTCCCTGCCCCCTCCCACCCTCACCTTGAGTGTGCAGATGAGGACACCAGCAGGCCTGAGTGTCCGCCAGTCTAGGCGAGAAGACAGGGTCAGCTCTCCCCTCCTTGGCCGTTGATGCCACCCCCTTATCAGAATTCTGCTTTCCCCTCTTACTTTTACTTTCATAAACCTATTCATTCAAGCTGTAAGACAGAAATAACAAAATTCACTAGACTCTTGGAAATAATTGGGCAATTTTTACAACATCATTATCTCCCCCTCCCTCCAACCCCCTCTGTCAAAACGGGCAAAGAGGCAGCCATCCATTTTCTAACTATATCTTCAAGTGCTTACTGCTTTCTGCCTAGGAATTTTATATACTCGAAGCCTGTGTGTGTGTGTGTGTGTGTGTGTAGATCACCTTAGCTTCTGTCGGTGGCACATTTCCTTGGTGGTTATTTTATCAGCATTTTTTTTTTTGCCTTTTATAGACATGTATCTGCCCCCAAATAGCATATAATGAAGAGGTCTTTGAAATAAATCTCTGAAAACAAAAGCTACTTTATTCATCTTGTTCATGGAGGGCAGCCAGGGACTCTCATCTGAAAAATGCATAATTAGAAACCAGAGGACTGTTTGTGCAAGTGCCTGGGTAGGGAGGGGGTGCAGAGCGGGGCCAGATATCAATGGTGTTAATAAAATCCTGGTTTTCAGCTCCCTTTTCTCTGATCAGAATAAGAATTAGGTTACACGGAAACTAAATGACAAGAGGCAGCAGAGGGAAGAAAAGCACGTTATTTTTATTATTGTAATATCCTCCTTCCCGTATTCTTTTTCATACCAAAAGCTAGAAATCTTTAGGAATAACTATATATAAAAAGAAAGCTGAGTTTTGTGGGGAAAATAAATACTTACTTTTTGTAGAATAAAAATAAAAACCTTCCATATTTCTTTTTTAAAGGCTATTGATCCTCAGGATCGGCTCCTTAATGTATTAAAGCCCTAGTAATCATAGTATGACTAAGCCAAATTATGTGGAAGTTCTGTGATGACATAGTCTCTGTAAACCACCGTGGCTGAGGAACGGGGTTAATCAAAATGTGTGGCTCACTGGAAGCTACATCACTAATCTTAAAATCACTGATCAATAAGAAAACAAAATGCATTTAATACAAAAACTATACTAAAAATAGTGTTTAATCAGCATGGTACTGTTTGGCAGAGATTTAGGATATGTTTGTATGGCAAGAATGGGTTCACATTCTGGCGCTGACTGGGTAGCTCTTTGACTTGTGAATTCGTTGAATCTTTTTGGGCTTCATTTTCTTCATCAATAAAATGGGAATACAGTGATTTCTGTTTTACCAAGGTAATACGGAAGAATATTTAAAACAGTAAATGTCAAAATACCTCATACATGTAAGATTATTTTTCATTATTTTCCTATCACAGATGTATTACAGTGATGGTTAATAGAATTTGAAATTGACAGAATCATAACAACAACATTTATTTTAATTGAGGAGATTTCAGGTTAATGAGGAAAAGGTGAGATCATAAGCTAAGAAATTTCTATAAATAAAACATTATTTTCAAAAAATAGGATCTAACTTGTTTTGGAAAATCTGTATCGCTGAACCCATAGCTACGAGATTTCGTTAGGTGGCTCCAGAACCTATCCTTCCCACCACAGCGTATTCCGTACTGTGTTCCTTGAAAAGAAGATTTTATAACTAAATCTGGGGACATGGTTTTCCTTACTTGGAGGTCCACAAAACCTTCTAGTGTTTTAAAGGTTCTGAGTAAGAAGTCTGAGGCTGGCATTCCCCAAACTCATTTGACCATGGAACTGTGTTAAAGAGAGCATCTATTAACATTCTTTAGGTCTAATGCCCCATACTACCTCAAGTTCATGAGCTCTGGAGTCAGACTGCCCATGTTCAAATTTCAATTATGTGACCTTGAGTTACTTACTTATTTCTCTGAGCTTCATATTCTCATTTTTAAAAGGGAGAAAATAATATTAATATTGTAGCATTATTAAGTAAGATCATGTATATCTTCAGTACATATTGTTAAAGGGGGTATTATATTTTAATTATAAGATAACAGGTTTATAGACATGTAAAACTATGATTTTGGAGGTGGTGGGAGCAGAGACTAGGCTGGAAGCACTTCATGGCTGATGGTCCCCTCTGGCCTTTTATTCCCCAATTAAGACCACAGCCTGGTCTCTTCATAAAGTCGTCTTCTTTCTCTATGAAGCATGGCCTTGAATTTTTCCCAGAGGTGTCTTATTAACCTCCTGTTCTTCGTGTCTGAACTTTAGGTCACCCATTCAAGTGTGTCCCCATGGGGATGTAATGCAGTTAAGAAGAGCCCAGTGGAAAGGCCTTGGGGAAGTGGTCTGGCTTGTGGGCAATGGGCCGTTGCCTGCCTCTTCTGTACGGCCCACGGTCATGGTCTTACGGAACTCCGGGTCCTGTGTGGCCACATCTTCTACCTTTTATGGGATAACTTAGAAATCCAGATGGTGTTAAATTTTCTGATTTTTAAAGATACACATACAAAAGAACACAACATGTGACTCACAAGTTGTCGGTTTCACACTGTCTGCATTAAAAGGGAGCTGTGGGCATCTCTGCTCATGAGATGGCAGGTGCTGCCTTCTCTCCCCCCACTGTCTCTCCCACCTTTCAGCTTTGCTCTGACATCTGCTCTTTCTCCTTGCTAAGAGGAAGGAAACCTATTTTTTAAGCTAATGGGTTTCCTTGGTTCTGCCTACAGGTTCTCTGTTTTCGTCGTAGGACAGTTTCTCTGAGTCCTTTACACCCAATAATCACCATTCATTCACCAGTTGCCAACTAGAGGCCAGGCTCTGGAGATCCATTTACAGGTAATTCCTAGTGGGCACCCAGCTGTCTACACTGTGATCCCTGCGGCGGCCTGGTAAGACCCTCACGACTCTCGAGTCGTGGCTGCATTTCACGGCCACACCTGCCTCTTTCTGCCTTTCTCTGTATTCACACCATCGCCATGGCTGACCAGTGCCCTAGGGGACCAGTTTCCAGAAATTAATACTCCATCAGATGGAACCTTTCTTGGTAGTTTCGTTGACAGTTTTAGATTAGTGTTTACTATGTTGCTTCTTTAAACTTACGTGGAAAACTGGCCCTCCTGTTCTATTTCTGTTGTCATTGGGGTATTTCTCCATTTCCCGAGGAGCTGTATCTTACTCGTTTTTATAATCTCTGTGCCTGTCACAGTAACTGATACATGGAAAGTGGTAGGAGGGGGGTGGTGACAAGCCCAGGAACTGGAGCCAGCTTCTTGGTTCCTACCCCAACTGTGCTGCTCACTGACTAAAATGATGTAGTTCTATATAGTGTAGAACTATAATCCTGGGCAAGTTTCTTAGCCTCTCTGTGCCTTAGGCTTCTCATCTCTACTAAGGGGCTGGTGTGAGGACCAACAGAGAGCGGGGGGCAGTATCTGGCACGTGGAGTTCCGTAAGTGTTGGCGCTCGTTAGTAGCAGGGTTGACGTCACGTGGCTGTAGGGTAATGTGTGCTGACCAGAGGAATGAGCTCAGAACGCTGGCTGCTTTGGCAGCGATCTTCCCCAGCACAACAGGAGAACCCTGTAGCTTCGCTCGGCGGTGTGGTGTTTTCCTGAGCTTGCTTGATTCGTGTGCAGGCTGAATGAGGTCACCTCTGCAGACAGGCTGGACTGCAGCAGTTGTGCTGCAGTGACTCCCAGAGTGTCAGGTGAAGCACTGAACGTGCCGTCTCTGGGAGCCGTAGCGGCATTCGGTTTAGATTCCAGACACAGAATCAGCAAACGTTTTAGGAACATAGATGCTTAATAGGTATCTTTTTGGGAAATCATTTCCAAGTGTATATTTTGTTTTTCTCTGTTTTTGTGGATAAGTAGGTATCAAATAGCCTTTCCCACAAAGATGAAGAGCACATTTTAAAAACTGACTGTATCATACATATAAATAAGCTGGTGTACCTTAGTGGTTAAAAACACATATTTTGATGTCAGGCACACACAGTGCACATCTCGTCTCCACTCTGAATAGCTGTGTGACTTGGAGTAAGTCACTTAATGTCTGTAAGTTACAGTTTTTTCATCTGTAAACCGGGAAGCCAATGGTATGTACCTCCTAAGGTTGTTTTGAAGATTAAAAGTCACAATGTGTGAACAGTCTTTAGCCTAGTACCTAGCAAGTGCTGGCACATAATAAATGCTCACTAAATGTTGGATAATATATTTAAAATTGGCAGACCTACTAAATTGGGCCTCAGTGTGTGCAAACACAAGAGTGAATAGTGATGTGTGTTTGACCAGAGTCCTTTTACAGAGCAAGAGAAGAGTACATTAAACTAGAGCAGTGCTTCCCAATGATCTATGCATCCCAGTACCCTTGGGAGCCCTCAGAAGGGACCCACGTCAGGCCATACCTTCAGAGGTGTACATTCCATTGGTTATGGGCTGGGGCACCCAGCCAACTGGATCGAGAACCCTTGGGCCAGAATCCATGCTCCACAGATAATGTGGTCATGGCCAGCATCCACCGGAGCGGCTCTTACTGAGGATTGCACCTTGACATCACGTAGCATGAAGATGTGCCTTGGTTGATGAAGAACAGGGTGGGGGTGCCAGTATTCGTTCAGCTCTATCCCCACCTCTGAGAAGATATTCCCAGCATAAAATCCCCTGGTGGGGATTTAGGTAGGAGAGGGAACTAACTCAGCAGACACATTCCTGTTTTACCACTAAACCCCATGTACGTAGTACCTGTCCCTTCAGATTTTATATTAGTCAGTGGAAATACAGCTTTGTAAATTGGACCAGACTGGTCAGCATTTTGACTTTTTTTAAGGGGGAAAAAAGATTTTGCTTCACTTCCACACAAAGCCTAGAATGTCTTATGTTATAAGCATTTCTAGTCCTTTTTCTTTCACTAAATTTTAAGCTCCTTTTGAAGAGTCTATATCTTGTTCACTTTAAATTTCTTACCAACTGCCTCACACATTGTAAGCAGAGGGAAATTACTGGAGAATTGGATTAGCCATGAGAAAGAAGGAACCAGTCATCACGATCAGCTTTGAAAATTTATTCTGGGGTCATTAGATTATCCGGATCAGCCATGTATAAAAAAACATGTAGATCTGAGAGAACAAGTACAAATGAAACATTATACTTTCACAATAAATCCACACTTACATTTATTTACTAAAGTTTGGGAATGTATGAGGCAACACTCTGATATTAATGCCATTGAAACCCAGATACAGAAAACCTTGCTCTTTTGTCCTTTTAAACACAAATACAAATTAATTTCCTGGAACTTGGGGAGAATACCATCTTTAAATCAAATTTAGTTATCTAAAAGTCACACTAAGACCTAAGGCCAAACAGCAGGAGGCAGAGGGTTAACCCAGGAACCGAGTGATCTTAGACCACATGATCAATTTCTTATATTAGAGAGTTGATTGACTATGACAGGAAATCCTATGTCGTCTATACAACTTACATGAACTTCCCTGAGTAGTCACTCTGTTAGGTACCGTGGGGGAGACCTCAGACACACGAGGCCTGCCTTCTGCTCTCGTGAGCACTCGTTCTCCTGACAGGCAGTCCGGTTGCCTCGTAGCCATGTCCAGTTGGATGTGCTGATTGTGTTTCAAATTCAACATACTAATATAGTTCATCTATTCTCAGCATTTGGAACTTCAAGGAACCTCAGCTATTATCTCTTAGATTTTGCTGATACAGGATCTTTGCTGAGGACAACTTTCTTGCCCCGAGGACCTCCTCTATCCCATTCATGACATTGTATAATCATTACGCTAAGGTAATTCCTCCCTTCATTCATTGAACTAATTTAATCAATATTTAATTAAATGTTTATGCATTTTAATATATCTTATTGATTATGCTATTATAGTTGTCCCAATTTTACCCCTTTGCCACCCTCTACCTGGTATCCCCCATTCTCTCTGGCAATCCCCCTCTTAGTACATGTCCATGGGTCATGCCTATAAGTTCTTTGGCTTCTCCATTTCCTACACTGTTCTTAACATCCCCCTGTCTATTCTGTACCTACCAATTTGTACTTCTTATTCCCTACACCTCTTCCCTTATTCTCCCTCTTCCCCCTCCTAGCTGATAACCCTCGAAATGATTTCTATATCTATGATTCTGTTTCTGTTCTGCTTGTTTGCTTAGTTTGTTTTTTAAATTCAATTATTGATAGTTGTGAATTTATTGCCATTTTAATGTTCATAGTTTTGATCTTTTTCTTAAATAAGTCCCTTTAACATTTCATATAATAATGGCTTGGTGACGATGAATTTCTTTAGCTTTACCTTGTCTGGGGAACACTTTATCTGTCCTTCGATTCTAAATGATAGCTTTGCTGGACAGAGCAATCTAGGTAGTAGGTCCTTGCTTTTCATTATTTTGAATACTTTTTGCCAGTCCCTTCTAGCCTGCAAAGTTTCTTTTGAGAAATCACCTGACAGTCTTACTGGAACTCTTTTTTAGGTAACTATCTTCTTTTCTCTTCCTGCTTGTAAGATTCTCTCTTTGTAGTTAACCTTTGGCATTTTAATTATGATATGTCTTGGTGTGGTCCTCTTTGGACCATCTTGTTCGGCACTCTCTGTGCTTCCTGGACTTGTATGTCTGTTTCCTTCACCAAGTTAGGGAAGTTTTCTTTTATCATTTTTTCAAATAAGTTTTCAATTTCTTGCTCTTTCTCGTCTTCTTTCAGCACTCCTATGATTCAAATATTTGGACAATTGATGTTGTCCCAGAGACTCCTTAGCCTCTCCTCATTTGTTTTTTGTTTTGTTTGTTTTTTTAGTTCTTTTTTGTTCTTGTTGTTCTGATTGAATGTTTTTTTCTTTATGTTCCAAATCACCGATTTAATTTTCAGCATCATCCACTCCACTGTTGGTTCCCTATAAATTTTTTTTTATTTCACTCAATGTAACACTTATTTCTTCCTAGGTCTTTCTTTATACTGTTGAAGTACCCAGTGAATTCTTTGAACATCCTAATAACTAGTGTTTTGAACTTTGCATCTGATAGATTACTTATCTCCATTTTGTTTCGTTCTTTTTTGGGATTTTGTTCTGTTCTTCCATTTAGGCCATATTTCTTTGTCTCTTCATTTTGGCAGCCTCTCTGTGTTTGTTTCTCTTTATTAGGTAGAGCTGCTTTGACTCCATGTCTTAGTATTGTGGCCTATTGTAGAAACACATATCTGTAAGTTGAATAGGGTGGAGCCTCATGAAATCATTAGAGCAGGGCCCCATGTTCTGTGGCTCTGTGTCAGGGAGGGCACAGAAAGGGGACAGTGCTACTGCCTGGCCTCTGGAGTTTTGCCCAGGAGGAAGCTGCCCGCCCTGTGCTCGTCCTGGTGCTAGATACTTTAATTTCTCCCCATGTGCCTTTGGTGCCCTTCCAGCTGCTGCCCCAGTGCTGAAGCCCAGAAAGAGTGAGTCTGTGTAAGTCCTAAGTCCATTTCAGGCCCTTTAAGAGGAGACTCCTGAGAATCTCAGTTTCTTCCGCTGCCCCAACCCCCACCAGTTTTTACAGCCAGAAATTATGGGGACTTACATTCCTGGCTCTGGAATCCTGGGCTGGGTGGTCTAGTGTGGGGCTGGGATCCCTTGTGCCTGAGGTACCCCTCCCAATTTTTATCTACCACATGTGGGTGTTGGGCCTGTGGTCCTGAATCTCCATGCTTGTCTGTGTATCTCTGTGACTCTACCCCTCCTACCCGTCTGGATGAATGTGACTTCTTTAATTCCTTGGTTTTTGGACTTCCATACAACTTGATTTTCTGACGATTTTGGATGATATTTGTTGTGTAGTCTAGTTGTAATTTTGCTGTGGTTTTGCAAGAAAGCGAGCCATAGTTACTTACACCTCCATCTTGACTGGAAGTCTCTAAATTAAATATTTAAATTAGCCTATACTTATCTCCCTATCAGCTTATAAATTTCTTACGGAAAAGAATATTTTACTAATCTTGGTGTCTCTTGTTTGCCTTTCATGTTTCTTTGCACATAGTGTTCAAAAATATTTGTTGAAAGAATGAATGAAGAAAAAAGAAACACAGACAAAGTTGGGTTCATTAATTCCAAAATATTTGCAGACAGTACGTTTTGTAGACATTTGTATTTTTATATCACTTCTCTAGCCTTTCTAAAACGTGCCATTTTTGCTTTGATTGGCTCCAATCTTTAAGAGATCCGACCTCTACTATCACTTGTAATATATATATTTTTAAGACAGTTGAAAACAGCAGTGAGAGCTAACAGTGTAAAATTCACCAACCTGCCAGCCCTAAAATAGACTCAGCTGCCACACAGACTCTCTGTTTGTTGGATTTATCTAGTGCCTTTGCTTTAGAGCTGAGAGGGCATTTGCCAGTCACCCAAAGGGATCCCATATTTCACCCATCCACAATCAATAGGTGATAAGAATGTCTCCGATGCTGACATATCCTGCTTTGTGTCTCCCCTCACTTCCCTCTCCATCCCCAGCCAGTGCTCCCTGCCTGCCGCACCGGGCTCCACAGTGGGAGATGCCCAGAAAGGCAGACGTTTCAGGTACATGGGCATCTTGAAGGGAATAATGTTATGAGAGACCATCCTTGAGGCTGGCCCAGTGCTGAGCTACTGCTCACAGTCTCTTAAGGCCGTTGTGGGCTCTTCTCTATTCTGCCTCAGCAGTCAAGTCCTCCACCTAGCCCTTTCCCTCCTCTCATCTCTGCTTCCTGCCTTATCTCCTTAACACAGTCTGAGAGGGGGTGAGCCAACCAAAGCCTTCCTGAGCACTGACAGGGCTCTGGTGTATTAGCAGCACACAGAACAAGCGAGGAGGAGCAGACAACACAGGCAGAATCCTGCCTGACAATGAGCCCATAACAAGTGTATCAGTTCAAGGGAAATTCGAGGTTTTACAGCTCACTCTTCTGTCA
>PVKM010029635.1:0-17670 GCA_004027735.1 Carollia perspicillata | reverse complement strand
GGGCCTTCTGATGTGATGATATACTGAGAAAGGCAACACCACTCATGTAATATGCATTTTCCTTTAGAAATACAGAATCCAAATTAGTCATGGTGGAACAATCAGAAAACAAAAATTGAAGGATATCTCTTCAAAAATGTCAGTTCATAAAGACAAAGAAAAGAATTCCACTTGAAAGGAGAGATACTAAAAATAATGCGACTAAGTGCAATATATGATATGACACTGGGTTAAAAAAGAAATTGGTAAAATTCTCAAATGGACCATATGCTGGATTATAATGTATTAATGGTCAATTTCCTGAATTTGGAAATTGTAGTATAAGTAAGAGAATATCCTTTTTGTATCAGGAGATACATGCTGGAGTATTTAGTGGTGAAGGGTCATGACCTCTGGAAGTTGCTCTTAATGGTTTATAAGAAACTGAAACAACACTAGTAAGAATAACATATTAGTCTTTGGGGGCTACCATAACAAAGTAACTGAGACTGATGGGCTTAAATAACAGAGCTGTATTACTCCCAGTTCTGAAGGCTGAAGTCTGAGGTCAGTCACATGATCAGAGTCTGGTGAGGACGCTCTTCCTGGCTTGCAGATGGCTGCCTCTCACTGTGTCCACAGGGCAGAAAGAGAGAGAGCTCAGGTGCCACTTACACTAGTATAATCTCATCACGGTGGCCCCACCCTTGTGAACTTATCTAAACCTAAATATCTCCCAAAAGCTCCATCTCCAAACTCCATCACATTGTAGTAGGGGTTACATTGATTTGGAGAGGAGATACAATTCAATCTACAGCAAATAACTGTAACAATGTTTAAATTAATATATGTTTTAATATATCTAGAAATATACACAGAATATTCAAGTTATACATGTATATATACAAGGTCTGTCTGGAAAAAGTCAAGTCATTGTTAATATAACAAGAACAGTTTACACAACATCAGTGTATCCTGGTAGCCAAAGAGAGTGGGTTCAAATGCATGAAAATGATGTCCTCACTGTACTAGTCAGTGGGGGCTGTAGATGACATTGAGTGAGCATGTGCACTGTGTGGCTATGACATTCAAAACAATAGCGAGTAGAGCAATGAATCTCCAGCAAATTTTGCATTAAGCTAGAACATTCCTTTGTGGAAATTATTCAGATGATTCAGAAGGCCATGGCTATAGGTAGCTGGTGGTTGGCAGCTTTATCATGACAACATGCCCATTCATGCATCACATCTCATGCAGAGCTTTCTGGCAAAACGTCAAATCACCCAAGTGACACCCTGAGACTTCTGGTTTTGCCCAAAACTAAAATCACCTTTGAAAAGGAAGAGATTTCAGACTGCTGGTAAGATTCAGGAAAACATAACGGGGCAGCTGGTGGCTATTGGGAGACCTATGTGAGAGGTCCCAAGGTGTTTGCTTTGAAGGGAACTAAAGTATCACTGTCATTTCATCTCATAGTACATCACTATCTTATGTACAGTGTTTGTTGAATCTTGTATCTTCTTCAATAAATGTCTCTATTTTTCATGTTATGTGGCTTGATAAGTTCTGGACAGACCTCACACATACACACATATACCTATCTTGTTTCTATTTTTGTCTTGGTGATTTCCTATGTTAACAGTGTATTTTAGTAATATGTTTATTTCTTTAGCTCTTTGATAAATATTCTATTGAGATATGAAGTGAGTTCACCAGTGTTGAAAAAAACAGTTCATGAACTTGCAGATTGTAAATTGGTGATACTATTTTGTCATACCCTTTTCCCAAAGGATTTATACCTCATTAATTTCTTTATAATGTCTAAGTAGCTTTGATTTCTCAGGATCAAAATTGACATTAGAAATTATACACATGTGTGTTTTGCCATATATCTTATGGATCATTTCCCTCAGACCTCAGTGGTTTCTGAATCCTAGTGAATTAGAAAATTAGTACAGGTTTCCCCAAAATACGTTTGTGTTTGAAACACTACCTAAGCATCAGAATATATATTTTTATACATAGATTTTTAATGGTAAGAGATGCTGTTACGATTGATGAAATCAATTTTTGAAAATGTTATATGTGTAATTTATGGCACCATTTGCCATGCATTTTTTATTGAAGTATAATTAACATACAGTATTTGTTAGGTTTAACATAATGATTTGATATTTGCAGATATTCCAAAACGATTACCACAATAAGTCTAGTTACCATCTGTCAGCATACATAGATGCACAATTATTTTTCCTGTCTTAAGAACTTCTATCATCTCCTCTTACTAACTTTCAAATATGCAGTAGAGTATTATTTACTACAGTCACCACACTGTGCATCGCATCCCCGTGACTTATTTACTTTATAGCTGAAAGTTTGTGCATTTTGACTCTGCTCACCCAGGTCACCCATCCCCACCCTGCCTATGCTGGCAACTGCCTGTCTGTGCTCTGTGTCTATCAGGTTATTTTTGTTTGCTATCGATGTTTCAGGTTCCACATGTAAGTGAGGTCATACATATTTGTCTTTGTCTGACTAGTTTCACTCAGCAAAATGCCTTCAAGTTTCATCTTTGCTGTAGCAAATGGGAAGATTTTATCATTTTTTATGGCTCAATAATAATAATTACATTGTGTGTGGTGAGGTGGTAAAGGCAGAGAGGAAAAGGAAATCAATGTTTTAAAAAATAAAAATAAGGATGGTAGAGAACCAGTATTATATGAAATGTAAAGGTGTTTCTTGAAGAAAAAATAAAAAAAATACGGGCAATAAAATGGCAATAGATACATATCCATCAGTGACTGAATCTAAAAAAACAAATGAATAAGCAGAACAGAAACAGATTCATAGATACAGAAGACATTTTGACTGTTGCCAGATGGGAGGGGGATTAGGGAGATGGTTGAAAAAGTTGGAGGATTAAGAAGTACAAATTAGTTGTCACAGAATAGTCATGGAAATGTAAAGTATAGCATAGAGAATACAAAGTCTGTCCAGAAGATATCCAGCCATGTAACATGAAAACTGGAGATAGTTATTGAAGAAGATACAAGATACAGGAAAAATTGTACATAGGACAATGATGCCTCAGTGCCCTTTAAGGCAGGCACCTTGGGACCTCACACAGTTCCCTCAGTCTCCACCAGCTGTACTGTCATATTTTCCTGAATCTCATCAGCAGTCTGAAATCTCGTCCTTTTCAAAGGTGATTGTAGTTGTGGGCAAAGCCAGAACTCTCAGAGCACCAAACCTGGGCTGTATGGGGACTGAGTCACCTGGGTGAGTTGATGTTTTGCCAAAAAACTCTGCACAAGATGTGACACATGAGCAGGTGCCTTGTGATAAAGTTGCCAATCACCAGTTGCCTATAGCTGTAGCCTTCTGAATCATCTGAATAATTTCTACAGAGGAATGTTCAAACTTAAAAATTTGGTGTAGATTCATTTCCCCATTTGCTCAGTCATTTTGAATGTGATGGCCACACAGTACACATGCTCACACAATGTCATCTACCGACCCCCACCCCAGACTAGAACATTGTTGACACGTGTATTCTGGTCCACTCTCCTTGGCTGCCAGCTTACATCAATGTCATGCAGACTGTTCTTGTTATATTAACAATGACTTGACTTTTTCTGGACAGACCTTGTATAGTGAATACTATTCTAATGACTATTTATGGTTGCAGGTGGGCGCAAGATTTATTGGGATACTTACTTAGTAAGATATATAGTGTCTAATGATTGTTGTGTATACCTGCAACTAATATAATAATGTATGTTAGCTGTAACTGAAAATTTTGTAAAATTATTTAAAATAAATAAAATGAAGAGATGACATTGGAGGAGAAAAAATCACACATTTCAAGAAAAGCTAAAAATAAAATAAATGTGGTAGAGTAAGAGATGAAGATTTTTTTCTTCATTTTATACCCCACTGTGGCTCCACAGGACCATGGGACACTCAGAATATACATCAGCATTATATGATTTGGTTTATTAGATACTAGGCAGAAAAAGATCTTAATTGACTAATACATGCTATTCTCTCTCTAGTTGCACAGAAAATGCATGTGTTCTCCTCCTCTGATTTGAACCATTTGAAACTGCATGGATAACTTTAGTTGTACAACAAGGATTAGAGCCAGAATTTATTTTTCTCTTTATAATCATCTGACATCATTTCTTGTCTAATTACTTATTCTTTAGGATGGTTTTGAGCAGAAGAGCAAATTCATGTAGGTAATATAGGCAAAATGTACTTGCATCAGGGAAGCCATAAAATATTGTGGCTGTTGTTTAGCTAAAACACCTGCTTTTGAAAGTATGTGTTGTTCTACATTATACATTTTTTAATTTGATAATTTTGACAGTTTTTGCACTTACGTATAAAATTTGTATTTATCCCTGCTTCATCCATCCTGTTTAATTAATTCAGCACATCAACATTTTATTTTCCATATATGTATATGGAAATGACAGATATATAACCCATATCTGCCATTTAACAGGTGACTGGTTTAAACCAACTTTGGTAGATCACTGACTTCAGTCAGTCGCCTAGTCCTCACCCAAGATACCAACGAGAGTGACAGCAGAGTCTTGCACAGGACCCAGAAAACATCTGGATAATTGGCATGAAGCCACTGCACAGCAGGCTTTGCTCATGGCTATTCCTGCGGTTATGAACTCAAGTAATTATAATATCATCTACTGTTTATTTCTCAACTTTATCTTTATACCTATCATTAGAGATATTCAGAAATAAAATATCATTAAATATATTCACTTTCTCTGCATTATCCACCCAGATCTGTTACTCCTTTGTTAGTAGAGTCGCCTTGGCACAAAGAAATCTTTGCGTTGGTGAGCAAAATCCAGAGAAATTATAGGATGTGAAAACATATACATTATAGGAAAAAAGATATGTATATATTAAAATTCCTGCCAACAGTCAATTTCTAGAAAGTGAAGTGATATTTTGATTTATAGGAAGAAATATATATTTGGTCTTTCCATTTCTAGCACAGAGTTACTAAAAACCCTAAGCATTGCTTAATGGTGTGAGAAAGAAAGTTGTCTTTTTTATGTTAATGAGGTGCTTTGGAGCATCTAAAAGTAGGGGCTGGCTTCCTGGAAAACCAACCTTGTGATTGGAGGGTAGGAACTTTCAGTCTCACCCCTCAACTTCTGGGGAAGAAAGAGGGTTTGGAGGCTGCATTGATTCCCAATGAAAAAAGGTGCAATCAGTCCTGCTTATGTAATGAAGCCTCTGTAAAACCCCAAGAGGACTGGGTTCTGAGAGCACCTGGATTGGTAAATATGTAGAGTTGCTGGGGCAATGGCGTGCCTTGAGAGGACATGGAAGCCCCACACTGTTTCCCACACACCTTGCCCTATCAATCTCTTCCATTTGCATGTTGGAACTTTATGCTTTTGTAATAAACCAGTGATCTAGTAAGTAAAATGTTTCTCTGAGCTCTGTAAGCTGCTCTAGCAAATTAATCAAATCTGATAGGAGGTCTTGAAAACATCTGATTTATGTCTTGTTGGTTAGAAGTATACGTAATAATCCGGACTTGGGACTGATGTCTTAAGTCCAAGCAGAAGGTAGTTGGAACTTCCAATCTGTAGTTAGTTCATTAGCAACACAAGTATCAACCTGGGCTTGTGACTGCCATCTGACAGGTTGGGGAGCAATTTTGTCAAACTGAGCCCTTAACCTGAAAATCTGAGGCTGTCTATCTCCAGGTAGATAGTGTCAGGCTGAGTAGAGTTCTTGAACACCCTGCTGGTGTCTGAGAATTGCTTCTTGGTGTTGTGGGAAATTCTCCACCCACACACACATTGAAATTGGTCTCAGAACACCAAGAGTGACAAATTAGAAAATTACACAATATGGCTCTTTCACAGTAGTTGTTTTTTAATAAACACAATATGAAAATGTTAAGAATTTAGATGTCCCAGTGGAACTATGATAGGTTTTCACTCTTTGTCTTCCAATTTTATGAAGAGTGTTTGGAAAAATATAAAAGCACCATGTTAACCATGGTTGCCATTTAGCAATTTTCTTGGAAGAATATCCAAATAATAGTAAAATGAAAAATTTACTTAGGGAAGTTTGAAAATTCTTGTCAGACTTCAGACATTAGTCTATAGGTCAATCACTCCCCATGTGATTAGGTTTCTAGAAGGTTTCTTTTCTGAAATCTTTACTGGTGTCTAGTAAGTAAAACTAAACTTTAAATTGTGGTTTTCAGACTATACACTGTTGACCCCAAAGACTCTAAAGGATTCTTTAGAGTATTGAGAGATATTCTAATTGTATTGTGCTGTGACTGCAATACAATTGCATAGTCGGTTGGCATTTGGAACAATTAGATTTAGGTTGTTGCTGTAATGGGGTACAGAGCATGGGATCCCTGAAAATAAAGAAACCCTCCAATCCTGCAAAATAGTGGGGGGTGGGTGGGGGGGAAGAGCAGAAAGTACAGTGTTTGAGGCATATTGCATAACAAAGGTAGATTAACAGCCGTGTCTTCCTGAAGGGAGGAGCTGTGGAAGAAGGTTGCTACCCAGGGCAAACTGTGTACTGTGAGAACATTGCCCACAGAGTGACTGTGCAAAGTGACTTGTGACATTACCGGGGTGAAGCTCAAACAGTGCCTGCATTAGCTGTGAGGGCTGGGTGCCCACTCCGGATGCCTGTTTGTGGCTGGGAACTCTGCCCTGACTAAAGATGTCAGCCAAAAGAGGATCGAAGACACAAGGGAGCTGACAAAAATGGCGGACACCAACGCATCATAGCAAGAGCTGGATGTTTGGTGGCACAGGGAGTTCTGAGCCAAGCCTTTAAAATTGGAGTGTGCCAAAAAACACGAGATCTGCCGTGAGGGCTGCCTGTTTGTTGGTCTGGAGGTCTGGAGGCCCGTTGGGAACATCCCAGCTCCCCTTCTGCACAGAAGATGGTGGCAAAGCTGGTGGCACCGTGGGGGACCTGCCTGGCAAAGCACATAGACACTTAAGAGTTCAGCCTAGAGCTTAACTATGACTGGAAATGCTGAACTGCAGACTTCCATGCTTCTGAAGGCCAGTACTTCTGAGTGGCATATTCTGAAACTGGTCAGGCTTGGCAGAGGGAGGCAGGACTATTCGTTTGCGGGTATTTTAAAGGGAGCAGGACTTAATGGCAGAAATCTGACATTATTCTAAATCTGTATAACCTTTAAATAAACAAACCCTTTCCTTTTTCACCAGATTCTTGCCTTGGAAGTCACCCTTCTTAGCAGTGGGCAATTAAACCCTACAGCTGCTCTAGAACACCATCAGCTGGTTCTGTAATGTGGTCCTGTATATCTTGGGCTTCTCGAACTAAAATATGTCAAATTATAAAACTCTAGTCACCCAGGAGCCTAAATCAGAATTTTGTGCTCTGAAATATTTGTTATGACAATTTTCAGATTTATAATTTGAAGTCCTAATTACTGTAAATACCCATGTATTTACCAGTTCCTCATCTCCAAGGGATACACAGACCCTTACCTGAGCTAAAGGGGTGCGTTCTCCTATATAATAGATGTCTGTACTGCTGTGCATAGGACACAGATACAATAAATCATTGTGGCCAAAAAGAGGGTGTTGAAATTTTAAGTCCAGTTTGATCTACTGCCTTCCATATTTTGCGGGGCCATATTTATCTGTTGTTGTTGTTGTTTACTACTTCTTATGCATAACATTAATTGTTATGTAACTGTTTATGAATTAATAATGCACTCCAATATTAGGAATATTTCAGATGTTTTCTTCATGAGCATTTATAATTCAAATAAAATAATTGTGCTGTTTTTCAGGTGGAAGTTGGTTATAATCATCTATTTCTAGCTAATCATTTTGCAGATAAATGAGCTGAGGCCCCAGGTTATAAAGTTATAAAAGCAGAACTGAACTTCTTGTTTTTGAACTTGTATTGATGGTCTTTCCACTACTACACATTGATTAAATTTTTTTAAAAAACAAAACACTTATCAGCCTCAAGTTCTTTATTATTATTAACTTAGGAACAAAAGGTTTACTTTAATTATTAAAGTCTATGAAATTTTAGTAAAACATTGTAATAGCATTTCTGTTTTACTACTTAAAAATACCCATTATTTTGAAGACAGTAAAATACAAGGGATATATTGTAAATGTTCCCTTATGCATGTTTGTGACTCTACCAGTAATTCCTTACAAAAATAAATGTATGTATGTATGTATGTATGTATGTATGTATGTATATGTGCATTTATCTTTCAGGAATGTCATCCTTGACTACAGATGAAATCTTACAATTCAGTGTACCTTAGAACTGTCAGGAGTGGTGGTGTTCATTGAAAGAAATGCTGTACTTAGAATGTTAAATATTCAAGTAGGTTGAAACAGCTGGAAAACCCTGCAAAAGAGATTTGTCCCTGTCTTTATTTTCAAGGGCAGGGTGGAAAGTGAGATGTGAAGTTCAGAACTACATTTCTTGGTTCATATTGAAAGATCATGGAATAACAGCTTGACATAATTTTTATAGGATGTATCATTCCCGTCATTTAGAGTAGTTCAGGGGGTGTTTCTTCCTGTCTGGGTCTGTTAACATGTTCTCTCAGCCTGCCATCTGAGAAGGAATTTTCCCTGGCAGGCATGACCTAATTTTAAGATTCTGGCAGACAAACACAAGCAACTGACAGCCCAGGTTTTCCTATTTAGCATATTAATTTCCTGCATTTTAGCATGCAGCCATGAAAAGAGGAAGCCTGTGAAGGATTTGCCAGCCCTTCTGAAATCAGGCTGATCACACCCCTGTAGACCTCAATTTTCTGTGCATAATTTCTTTTTTTGCAGGCATCTCTGAGGTTCCAAATTTTCTGTTTGGTGTTTGACTTGAACATATGCTATGCATAACAGAAAGTGATTGAACTCTAGAAGATGCCAGAGTTTACTAGCGTGTTGCCTAAGCAGGACTCTTGTAGATGACCTTTTCTTTTTTCCTGTTAATTTCCTTTTACATTTATTCCTGCAACCCAAGAAAGGGCATTTCTTTCTTCTCACAGCAGAAGTAAATGCTTAACAAAGCCAAATGAGCCTTTGCACCATTCTATTTTCTGGTCATGTGCATTCTCAGAAGCAGAATAAGATAAATCTTATTGGATTAACATTCAAAGCTTTTTCTTATGTTCAGGAAAAATGTCAGTGTTTAGAATGCTATAGAATCTATCGTACAGAAAAATCTTTGGGCCTGCTTGGGATATTTTTCAATTTTATTTCTTGGTAAATATTGTGAAATGTTTACTTTCTTGCGGTTACAAACTATAACAAATAAAATGGATAGTTCTTTCTATAAGAAAGCGTTAATTTTAGGCTTATTTTTTGACTTTTAACTTGTTTGTTTGTTGCGGAAAAACGGACTCTGACATGACGTGGGGTCAACGGAGTGAGCGCTTTATTAACCCATGTGGACCCAGAGGAGACAGTCTCCAAATTCTGGGCACTGAGGAGGGGTCAGGTGGGTGGTTAAATACCTTTGTAACAAAGTGGGGAGGAGGGGGTCACGAGGCACAAGCAGAGAGCAGGAGAGTGGGAGCCAAGGACACAGAAACAAAGGGTGTAAATCACCCAGGGCCTGGCAAAGAGATAGTGAGAGATTAACTGAGTCCGAGACAGGGAGTCAACTAGTCAGCAGGTGGTCGTCTGGAACCTGGGGGCCAGCAGGGAGTTATCAGACGTCAGAACAGAGTGCCAGCTTTAACTTCTATTTACATTTTAAACTCCTATTACATGTTGACATGATTTGGGGCCAAAATATTTTTTTCTCTTTTAGTCTTAGACTACTAGCGATATCCAAAGTGAAATTTAATAATAAATTTATCTATATTTTCAATGATAAAATTGAAGATTTCATTTCATTTTGAGAGTATACCTAAACATCAGTGATAAAACTGACAGAAAGTCAAAAAATAGTTCTGAGAAATCAAGTGTGTTTTTTCCCTCTCTGTGTCTTCGGTTAGATTTTTGGCTAGACATTTTTTCTAGAGGCATTTAAAGAGTTAAAAAAGGAAAATGACTCACCAAACAAGGCTCATTTAAAGAAAGAGGCAGCAGATCTACAAAGAAGGCAAAATAATTACCTGCTGAGAGTCAAGACACTGAAAATTATCTGAAGATCAGAGTTAGATATAAGATTGGGTACCTGCAAGAATAGGTTTCTTAAAGACCACCAGCTAAAGATTGTGATTTTTCATTCTTCTCTCCACTAAGACAGCCATATTTTACCATTTTACACATATATAAAAATGACTTGCAGGCGTATTTGATTACAGACTGAATTACTCTGTCACAGGATGACAAGCAATGACAAATGGGTTCCTTATAATGAAAAGTCTGGCAGACCCTGCCTTCTCCGTGAAAGGTGGTAGGAATTGAAACTAGGTAGATTTCCCTTCATTCATAGTCCTTTACACGTGGGCTACAGTACTGTCAATCTCTGTTATGTCATTACATCACCTGGAAGGTTCTACATTTGGCAGGGCAATGTACATTTCAGGGTAATTTTTCTGACTAGCAACCCAGGCCAATGTAGCAAAATCTGAAAGATCAATTAAATTACAGGAAAGGCTTTTGTAACATAAATGTGTTTTGCCCACTTGTCAACATGGGTAGAGACATCCATTCAAATTTTCAGAAGAGCAATGACAGAATTCCATTTTCAGACTCTAGACTTTTTAACAGAGGCAGTACAAAATCATCAAAATGATGGGTTTTGCTTCTTTATTAGTTGTTATAAAACTTGACAGTCTTTATGTACATCACAAATACTCTAAAAGCACATTGACTTTATGCATTACCTGAATTGCTTGGGCACCATTTCTAAACACAACTCATTGCTGGAGGTAGAGAAGACAGGGTGAGCATTTCAAGACCACGGGGCAAAGTTCTTTGAGGTAAAGAACTGTCTTGCTTTTGTTTGTCACATAAAAGAAAGGCAACAGCTGTGTGAATTAAGGAACATATAAAGCTGGAAATTAATAAGGACCTTTTTCTAGAGAGGAAGATGAGAGGCCCGAATTCTTGTGTCCCCCAAGTGACAGTCATCATTAAACAGTTAAATTTGAAAAAGTTGAAAGTGGGAGGACTGAGAATGAAAAAAGGGCATTTTTACATTCTTAAATAGAAGATTCCATTATGTAATATGTTTAGTTTAGATTCAAAAAAAGAAAATGGACTTTTTAGGAAAAAGAGGAAAATATAAAACTGTTTTCTTCTTCTCCATATGCCAGAAGAAAAAAGAAATCACAGATGTCAAGGCGAGGCTGGAGGGACCAGACTAGCTATAAGGACAGAGTCCTTCCCATTTGCAGCTGTTGCTAGACATGCATTTAAAGTAAACTTTACCTGCAAGTACAGGTGTCTCCAGGCCTTCGGATTTGCTCTCACCCCTGGGCCTTTGAACATGCTACTGCATTTGTCTGGAAGTTCTGTTCTCTTTGCCCTTTCTACTGTTTAATTTGTCTTTTGCAACTCACATCAAACATCACTTCCTGAATCCTTCCTTGATTTCCTGGAACTCCCTTCCCACATCCTCTAGCTGCCAGAACTTTGAAGAAATAAATTTCAGTTGTTTAAATCACCCTGTCTGCTGTACTTTGTTATGGTACCCCTAGCAGACTGATACAGTCTTCTCATTGGATTATTTCATTTGTTTACATTTAGAATGAATAAACTTAGGATAATTATTGATTTATTTAGGTTTAATTTGCTGTCTTATTTGTTTTTTATTGTTTTAAGCATTTACCTCAATTTTCTCTTTTGAATGAATATTTTAATTTTATTTTTATCCTCCATTAGGTTGTTAACTATATATTGTTTTAACATATTTGTTTATTGGCTACCCTTAATGATTATAATATACTTCTTTGATTCGAACTCTAACATATATTAGCATTTTTATCATTTCCCAACAACACCAGGACTAAAGGACTCTAACACTTTTTATGATACTGTTGTCATATATTTTATTTCCAAATGTATTTTAGTCCCATAAAATACTATTATTATCATTGCTTTCTTTATAAGTACCATTCTTTTAGATTTGCTCATGTATTTATAATCTCTTTTTAATTTCCCGTGCATCTCTGTCCTTCTTTTTGGAAGCAACTATCTTCTGTGTATCAGATTATTTTCTTCACTCAGTGCAGTTCTTATTGGTGACAAGTTTACCTAGTTTTTTTCTTTCTAAATATGCTTTCACTTCATTTTTACTTATAAGAATATTTTCTCTGGGTATAGAGATCCAGGTTGGCACTTATTTTTAATCAGCACTCATGAGCATTTTTTCCCATCTTCTATTTCCCATTGCTTTTATTGGAAATCAGGTGTCAGACATTTTATGTCTACTTCAGAAGCAATATATCTTCCCCTTCGCCCCTGGCCACTTCAAGATATTATTTTATAAAGGTTTTCAATAAATTGTTTTACTCTGGTGATGCTTTAGTATGCTTTCACTTCCTAGTTTCTTCTGTAATAATCTTTTTGGATTTACCACACTTCTCAAACATGTGGCACAATTTCTTACATTATTTTTGAGAAAATTTAAAAAATCTTTGTCATTATTCCTTTAACTATAATTTTATTTTTTTCTTTCTCTCTCTCTGATTGTAATTACATATATCTGAGCTTTCACAATGTCTTTTCATGGCTTCATAGCTCATTATTTTTAGTGCTAAATATTCCATTATCTGGATGTACCACAGTTTATCCATTAACCTACTGAAGGACATTTTGGTTGCTTCAATGTTTTTCAATTATGAACATAATTGCTGTAAACATCCATGTTTGGATTTTTGTGTGAACACAGCTTTCAACTTCTTTGGGTAAAACCAGGGAGCATGACTGTTGGACCATTTGGAAAGATTATATTTTACAAGAAAGTGTCTTCAAAATTAACTGCATTATTTTGTATTCCCATCAGTGAAGAATGAGAGTTCTTGTTCCTCCACATCCTTGTCAGCATTTGATGTTGTCAGTGTTCCAAATTTTAGCTATTCTAATAGGTGTGTGGTTACTCATTGTATTTTGATTTGTATTCCCCTGATGATATATGATACAGAGCATCATTTCTTCTTTTCCATATATTTGTTTTCTGTTTATTTTCTCTAGTGATGTGTCTATTAAGACATTTGGCTCATTTTTTAGTTAGGTTGTTTGTTTTCTTATTATTGAGTTTTAAGAGTTCTTTGTATGTGTTGGATAACAGTCCTTTATCAAATGTGTCTTTTGCAAATATTTTCTCCCAGTATGTAGCTTATCTTCTCATTCTCTTGAGATTGTCTTTTACAGAGCAACAAAATTTTAAATGAAGCCCAGCTGAACAATTATTTCTTTCATGAATTATGCCTTTGGTGTTGTACCTTTAAAGTCATTGTCATACCCAAGATTGTTTCTTTATTTTTGTCTTTTTAAAAATGTTTATATTGTTCTTATAAATGTAGTGATAATTTGAGACTCTGGATGAAGTTTTCTTTTTTGGGAGGAAGTTACCAATTTTTTAAATTTTATTTTTATTAAATTTATTGGAGTGATATTGGTTAATAAAATTATATAAGTTTCAAGTGTACACTTTTATAATATATCATGTGTATATTGCATCGTGTATCTACTACCCAAAATCAAATCTCCTTCAATCACCATAAAGTTCTCTTCTTTACATAAAGACTTATTTTTGCTTCTGGATAAAGGTAGGGGAAGAGATTCCTTTAATTTAATTAAGAATTGTACTGATTTATACATAGATCAAAATAGTTTTGATGCCCTACCAGAGACTTTTTATTATTATATTTCTCTGAACCAACCACTTTTTCTGCTCTACCCATTAACCAACTTCATATAGGATTCATCACAGATTTTTACTATGTTCATGGATTTTCTTCCTTTCCCCAGCTTCTTTTATATCAATTTGTATTATTTATTACCTATATTCTCATATTGCCTATTACCTTGTTAGTTATACATTTTTTAACTTTTCTTTCATTACTTGTACTAGAGATTAAAATACAAATCCTGGAATTAAAAGTGTAAATATTACTTGATATTAATAATTAGTTGGGACAACACTCACAAACTGATGGTGTTTTGGGCAAACTCTCTTCATAGAGCTTACAAGACATTACATTTCTTTCTATCTTACTGGTTGCTTCCTTTAATTCCCTATTCTGGTCCCTCCCTTTCTTCCTGACCATGTTGAAGTATTTCAGATTTCTGCTTATGGTTCTCTTTACTCAATCCACACTTACTTTATTTATTGTTTTTTTCAGTTATATGTTTCTTTTCAATCACATTGACTCCAAAATGTACCTCTCGAGTGGAGACCTATTTTCCAAATCCCCTCCTTCTCTCTCTTCCTTCTTTCTTTCCTTCCTTCCTATTCTCACCCAAGGACATGTTTATTGATTTTAGAGAAAAGGGAAGGGAGACAGGGAGATAAACATCGATGTGAGAGAAACATTGATTGGTTGCCTCTTGTACACACCTGGACTGGGAAAGAACCTGCAACCTAGGTATGTGCTCTGGCCAGGAGTAGAACCTGTGATCTTTTGGTTTATAGGAGGATGCTCCAACCAACTGAGCCACACTGGCCAGGGCTCCAAATGAACGATAACATACAGCTGTCTGCTCAACAGGTCTACTTGAATTTGTAATAAACATCTAAAACTCAACATGACCAAATCTTAAGTCTGGTCTTTCTCCCAAACCTACTCATTTTCAACGGTCCTCATCTCAATTGACTGCAAATTCATTATTTGGATTTCACAGGCCAATATCACTGTGGTCATCCTTGACTTCTCTGTTGCCTTCACTCTCCATATTTAATTTGTGCAAGTCTACTTGGTGCTTCTTTCAAAATACATCCATAATGTAATCAATTTCCACTATTTTTATTGCTACTACCTGATTCAAGATGCATTGTCTATTCCTTGAACTACTATAATAGTTTTCTAACTGGCCTCTCTGTTTATGCCTTTGGTCCCATACCCTCCACAAACTATTTTCAACAGAACAATCAGAACAGTTATCATAAAACCTAAATCATGTCACTCCCTCTGCCCATTTTGCTTAAAGAAAAAAGTTCTTTACTATTTGGCCTATAAAGCCTCTCATGCTCTAGAATCTGCTTCTCCTTATCTCTGTCACTCTCTCTTTTCTATGCATTGGACACATGCTTTATGTATAAGTCAAGTCATGCTCCTAGCTTTCACACTGCCCGGAGTCCTTTCCCTTAGCTAATCTGCAAAGCTACCTCTCTCAGCTTCAAGTCTTTGTTCTCCTTACAACCATTCTAGCGGAACCTATAACCCATTTCTAGCACTCCTAATCCTCCTAACTTGCTCTCTCTATTTTTTTTCACAGCACTCCCCACCTTTCTAATACTCTGCTCTAATGTGGAGAACCCAAGCTCACAATGACAGTGATCTTTATCAGTTTACCTGCTGATAGATCCCAAGTGCTGTAAAAAATGTCTGCCACAAAGTAGTTTTCAGTAAATACCTGTAAAATAGATTAGTGAAATATATTGACCAAAATCTCACCTGTGCCTTAGTGAAAAGCAGTTAAAGGCTATTATCAAAATGCTCAGCGAAGTATATCTTAGTTTTGTTTGGGTTTGCTAACAGATTTCTAAAAGTTGTAGATTGTAGTTTAACTTATTTTGAATATATCATTTATGGCTTTCCATCAAATTCTGAGACTCAGAATTGATATAAAGATGTCACATTTGGATGGATTTTCTTAAATTATTTAAGGATTTTGATGCTTTGTGGGCAAAAAACAGGAAAGCAATATTTCTTAATGAATTCTTGTAGATTTTTGCTAGGACAAATTAGATATATTTGCAACACTAGAAGTAATCATCTATGTAATAAAGGTAAGGGGTATTTATTGAACAACTTTGATAAACCACTAAGTAATTTTACTTCAATTTTGTTTAATTAAGTCAGCAAAACTGACCTATTATTACTATTCTTGTTTTAGAGGTGAAAAATTCTGACTCGGTTGTTAAGTAGCTGTGCCATCTAACATTTCAAGTTACTCTTTTTCTATTCTGTAAATGAGGGTTGATCTTTAACTTCCCAAGTTCTCTGTTTTGGGGATAGAAAAGCAACCAGTTGTCAGGAATGTAAAGTTGGCCTGGTCACCCTATATTGGTGGTCAAAAATTTCTTTATTTGTAAACAGTAAAGATCCTAAGAGTTAAATTTTTTTTTACAACAATCTATGTGATGCCACGAGATCAGAGTAGACAAAACAGTTTAGAGTCAGCCTGTAAAGTTTCATTTGTTAACTTTTCTTTTTGCAAACTCTCCGGCTCTCCCATTTCTTCTCAAGGCCAGGGAAAAAGCTGGTGCAGTGTGAGGACCACATGATCACAGCCAGAGCTCTCAGTATCCACATAATTTATTTTCTGACTCAGACGTAAATATTTTATTGAGTCACAGATTGTCAGGATTTGAGTAATTATAACAAACAAATGACAGTAGTTTTAATCATTTAAAAATGGCTTTTTTCTCCCACAATATTTTATTTTAGCCTTAAAGCTACCTTGTGAAGTAGTAATCATTATAGCCATATTACAGTTGAGGAAATGGCCTCAGTAAAATATCTTACTAAGACTTCACTTTTGCAGAGCAACCCTAAATACAGTGCTTTTCACATGTCACTCAGCTACAGGTAAAAAATGAGAAACTGCCATTGATTTGTCTGATTATGTTTGACACAAAAAGGAGTTAAGTAAGTCAGGTAGTGGAGCAATTTTCTTTAGAGGACAGATATTTAATGAAGCTTTCCCAGTCTTAACACCAAGTAGCCCTCCCTTTGTTTGCGATGAAGTTTAGAGCAGGAAAATGAATAACTAATTCATTTTGTTTTAGAAGTAGCAGGACTGGAAAGCTGGAAATATCATTTTTGATAACTTTGTAACTACTTTCTTTATCTAAATTTTTTTTTAGTAAAAACCAGGACACTTTTTTCCCCACATTGGTGAATGATGATTTGTTGATTTTGTTTTTAACCTGGAAAATTCCTAGAGGATGGCAGGGTATATGTACTATTTTATATAATCTTTTCATAGATCACACTTAAGAGAATTTGGGACAGGAAATAACCTCACATGCTTTCAACATTTCTACTCTACATGTACAATAATGTCCTTTGCAATCATGATGTATTTTGTGGGATTAAAAAATAATGTTTCTTCTTTATTATTATTTTTTTGTGACTTAAAAACACATGTGAACAAAAATTAGAAAAAGAGCATTTTACAAATTAGGGAAAACATTCTGAAAATATCCTATTGTATGTAAATTATATATAATTACAAAATAGAATCCATTAATGCATACTGCATTTTAATTTTTTACTTAAATATTTTTAATTTCTTCCTAAGTAATTATGTATTTTTCTATTGTGTTGCCTTTTGCTATATTTGCATCTACTAGTATTTTTGTTTTGTGGTATTACTCTGTCTTGCCATCTGAGGTAATTGCTATGCTGAATTTTGTGTTTTATGCTCTTCCTTGCTTTTTAAAAATATTTGCATGACAACACACTCAGAAAAAATGCATAATATAATGTGAATAGTGTAATGTGTTATTTTAAAGTCTTCACACATGTAAACA